>JAAGNO010022550.1:4530-17878 GCA_033439905.1 Ceryle rudis
CATGTCTACCCATTTTTTGAAAACCTCCAGGGATGGTGACTCCACCACCTCCCTGGGCAGTCTGTTCCAATGCTGAATGATTCTCTCCATATAGAAATTTTTCCTAATATTTAATCTAAACCTCCCCTGGCACAACTTAAGTCCATTACCTCTTGGTAGTTACTTGGGAGAAGAGACTAATACCCATCTCGCTACAACCTCCTTTCAGGTAATTGTAGAGAGCAGTAAGGTCTTCCCTCTTCTCCATACTAAACAACCCCAGATCCCTCAGGCACTCCTCATAAGACATTTTCTCCAGACCCTTTACCAGCTTTGTTGCCCTTCTCTGAACTTGCTCCAGCACCTCAATGTCCTTCTGGGAGTGAGGGGCCAAAACTGAACATAGAACTCAAGCTGCAGCCTCACCCCTGCTGAGTACAGGAGCATGATCGCTTCCCTACTCCTGCTGGACACACTGTTTTTGATCCAGGCCAGGATGCCATTGGTGGTCTTGGTCACCTGGGCACACTGCTGGCTCATGTTCAGCTGTCTGTCAGTCAACACCCCTAGGTCCTTTTCTGCCATGCAACTTTCCAGCCACCCCTCTCCAAGCCTGTTGCCTGGGGTTTTCACTTGGCCTTCTTAAACCTGATACAACTGACCTCAGCCCATCGCTCCAGCCTGTCCAGATCCATTTGCAGAGCCTTCTTACCCTCAAGCAGATCGACACTCCCACTCAGTTTGCTGTCATCTGCAGATTTACTTACAGTGCACTCAGTTCCCTTGTCCAGATCATCAGTAAAGATTTTGAACAAGACTGGCCCCAAAACTGAGCCCTGGGGAACACTGTTTGTGATTGGTCGCCAGCTGGATTTAACTCTCTGGGCTCAGCCATCCAGCCAGTTTCTAACCCAGCTAAGAGTACACCTGTCTAAGCCATGAGCCACCAGCTTCTCTAAGAGAATGCTGTGGGAGATGGTGTCAAAGGCTTTACCAAAGTCCAGATAGACAACATCCATAGCCCTTCCCTTATGCACTAGGTGGGTTACCCTGTCATTGAAGGAGATCAGGTTGGCCAAGCAGGACCTGCCCCCTATGAATACATGTTGGCTGGGCCTGATCCCCTGGTTATCTTCTGATCCTCTGGTTATCTTCTATGTACGGTGTGAATGCACTCAAGATGAACCTTTCCATAATCTTCCCTGGTACCAAGGTCAGGCTGACAGGTTTGTAGTTCCCTGGATCCTCCTTCTGGCCCCTCTTTTAGATGGGTGTCGCACTGTCAAGCCTCCAGTCATCTGGGACCTCCCCTGTTAACCAGGACTCTTGATAAATGATTAAGAGTGGCTTGACAAGTTCCTCTGCCAGCTCCCTCAGCACTCTCAGGTGGATCCCATCCGGGCCCATAGATGTGTGAGTGTCCAGTTGGTGTAGCGGGTCGTTAATGGCTTCCTTCCAGATGATGGGGGCTTGTTCTGCTCTCTGTTCCTGTCTTCCAGCTCAGGGGACTGAATACCCTGAGGACAAGTGGTCTGACTGTTAAAAGACTGAGGCAAAGAAGGCATTAACTACCTCTGCCTTTTCCTCATCCTTGGTGGCAATGTTCTCTGCAACATCCAGTACTGGATGGAGATTCCCCTTGGTTCTCTTTTTGTTGTTAATGTATATGTAAAAACCCTTTTTACTGTTTCTTACAATAGTGGCCAGTTTGAGTTCTAGCTGGACTTTTGCCTTTCTGATGTTCTATCTGCATAACCTAACTAGATCCCTGTTCTTGGATTGCCTGCCCCTTCTCCCAAAGGTGGTAAATTATCCTTTTTTTCCCGAGTTCCAGCAAAAGCTCCCTGTTCAGCCAGGGTGGTCTCTTCCCCTCTGTTTCATCTTATGACACATGGGGATGGCCTGCTCCTGTGCCTCTAATACTTCTTCTTGAAGAATGTCCAGCCTTCTTGGACCCCTTTGCTCTTCAGGATTCTTTCCCAAGGGACTCTGGCCTGTTCAGGATGCTGGTTGCAAAAGTCTGCCCTCTGGAAGCCTAGGATACTAGTTCTGCCCCACTCCTTACTATACCAAGAATTGAGAACTTTATCATTTCATGGCTGCTAAGCCCAAGACCACTTCTGACCACTACATCACCCACTAGTCCTTCTCTGTTTGTAAACAGCAGGTCTATCAAGGCATCTCCCCTGGTAGGCTTGCTTACCAGCTGAGTCAGGAAGTTAGCTTCTACACATTTCAGGAACCTCCTAGACTGTTTCCTCTCTGCTGTGTTGTATTTCCAGCAAATGTCCAGTAAGTTGAAGTCCCCCACAAGAACAAGGGCTGATGATTCTGACACTTCTTCCAGCTGCTTGTAGAATGCTTCATCTGCCTCTTCATCCTGGTTGGGCGGTTTATAATAGACTCCCAACAGGATATCTGCCTTGCTGGCTGCTTACTTAACCTCATCCTTACCCATAAAGTACTTGACCTTAACATCACAGTCTTTGAGCTCTATACAATCAAAACACTCCTTGACATATAGAGCCACCCCCCTGCCTCTCCTTTACTGCCTATCCCTTTTGAAGAGCTTATAGCTGTCCATTGCAGCATTCCAGTCATGAGAGTCATCCCACCACATTTCTGTGATGGCGACTGTCATAGCTGTCCTGCTGCACAATGGTTTCCAGCTCCCTCTGTTTGTTGCCCATACTGCGTGCATTGGTGTAGATGCACTTAGCTGGGCTATCGATTTCACCCCCAACACTGGCTTGCCACCTCTGTGCTCATCTCTAGTGAGCCTGGGTTTATCCCTTGCCCTCTTCGAGTCTAGTTTAAACCTTTCAATGAGCCCTGCTAACTCATCAGCATGAACCCTTTTCCCTCTTTGAGGCAGCTGAACTCCCATCTCTCACCAGCAGGCCCAGTGCTGTGTAAACCTCCCATGATCAAAAAAACCCCCAACGTTCCACTGGTTACACCAGCCTTTGAGCCACATGTTAAGTATGTTCTCCTGTTTCAATAGTAGCATCTGATAAGCATGGAGTGCTAGAGGGGTGCTCCTTCTAGTAATACAGAAGTGCTCTTTCTATGCTGCTACTTTAGAAACTCATTCACAGGACATAAGTTTCTGGTTTAGCTAGTGAGAAATGCATTAAACTTGGTACTGACTCCTTAACTTCTTGCCATTGTTGGAGAAGCAGCTTATCAGTTACTTAAAAAGGGAGTGTCTGTGTAATCTTCCATAGTTGAATGAAAGGGTTTTTTTGGGTGGAACTTTTCATGTCAGATCCCACTACTGTGTTGTCCTTGAGCGGAGTTAGACCCAGAAAGTCATCTGATGGCTAGAAAAAGAGGAATGCAAGCAGACTTTTGCTGAGGGTTTTGTGTAGGAGCTGCCAATTTTGACTCTACAGCGCACATACCGAAAGCAGTAAAACTTTGCAAATAGGCTGTCCCTGATGGTTATTTCCAGAGGGGGCTGTGTGTGTGTTAGGGTTGGAGGAAAAACCCAAACAAACAACAGAGTCGTCACCAAACCATATCTCTTAAAACTAAGCCCTGAAGGAAATGTTTCTCTTCTAGGTATACTGCAGCATCCAGATGGGACTGTCCTGAAGCAGTTGCAGCCACCACCTCGTGGTCCCAGGGAGCAGGAGTTCTACAACAAGGTGAGGGTCTTGCAGCTTGGAGGAAGCTGGATTGCTGCAGGTGAAATGATGGGTGTGCTTCCCGTAGAAGTACATCCTCGGTGTTGAAGTTGGGAAAGTGCAAATCTGAACAGTAGGTCACAGACAGCCCTGTCGTGCTATCTGTGCATTGTCTAGAACCTTCTCTTTGGATGTCTGTCCCCATGCCAGACGTACTTCACTCATGGGATTTAAGCTTGCTTATTTGCTCATGGGACAGGGGGGTTTTCACAGTGTCTAAGATGTTATTGAAAAGCCTTTTATTGTCTTCATCTGTGATTAAAGGGTGGTATGTTTGATTCTACCTTTCTCATGTTGCTGAGTGTCTCAGAATTGGTCACATCTATATTGAGCCTTGTCTTACGCTTCCATCTAGTCTGGTTTATTACTAGAAGTATTGCTCTGTTCACTGTATTAAATCTGTTCACTGTGTTCAAACTCAGCTCCTTTAAAAAGTCAATGAAAAGGGAAGCTCTCCAGTTGTTTAAACTTTAGTTTGTTGGGTTTTTCCTATTTTGGTTTGCTTTATCAGTAACTTTAATAACACAAACCAGGAAAGCTGTTGCTTTTTGTTTTATGAGGGTAAGCTGGTTTTAGAACCTCTTTCCCTTTACCCACCTACTTGCTGGTGTCATACTTGTCATATGTGGTTTTTTTTTTTTTCTTTCTATATCAGCTTGATGTGTCATCCCTTTCCATGGCTTATTAGGTATGAAGGACTGCAGAAATCTTCATGCAGGGTGAGAGAGGAGTCTAGAGACTCTCTCCCTAGAAGGGCATTAAGTTACCAAACTCTTTTTTGGTGGGTGTGGTGGTTTTGTGGGTTTTTTGGGTGTTTTTGTTTGTTTGTTTGTTTTGTTTTGGTGGAAATGGCTTGTGTTAAAACAGACTAAGCAACATGCTTGAAACGAACAATGTGTTTACACATCAACATTCCTTGATAATTCTTGTGATGGGACTGTTAGACAAAACATCAGCTCCTGAGTTAGTAGGAGCTCAGCAGGAGCCAGTTAAATCTAAATATAAATATTTTTCTGAGTTTTCTTAGTCACTTTCATTTAGATAAGGTTAAGGAAGATGCAATCCAGCCCAAACAGTAAGTCTTTAGTAGAAGTAAAAAGCTTGAAGTTTGAGTGCCAGGCTACTTACTCATCTGTGAAATCCTGAGGTACAGAAAGTAACATGCTGTCACCGGCTAAAGCAGGGAGGCAAGAGGGGTAAGCTCAAGCATTGCTCAGATGTTATCCCTTCACAGCACAGGCTTTATCATTATGCCTGTAGCTTAGATTCATGTGACAAGCCGTGAGCAGGACCCTGGGAAAAATCTTTGAGAAATATGTCTGTGTTAGTGGCCTTATTACTGTGCCGTGTCGTAGTGGAAGAAGTTGGTTCTCAGTACTAGTAACTTGCAGATTTAGCTTCAGTTATGTCTTCCAGGGCCTTGCTGGCTCACTTCTGACACTGAATTTTTTTGGTTATAAATAATTTGGGAAAGAGGTTGGACAATTCTTGAAAAATAATGGAGGAAGGGAGAGGTGTATACACGATCAGTTGTGTGTGAACTAGAATTCCTTTTTGTGGGAGAAGAGGAGGAGAGCAAATGCATGTGCATAAGGTAGGTGAAAGCACAGGAGAAAGATCTTGGGGATTTGTCATGTCTCAATGATTAACTACTATCATGTTTGCTCTCAGCCATGTGATGTGGGATACAGACACCTAAACACTACATATGGTTGTTCCAAGATGAGGATTACTGCAGATTGTGAGGTTCAGTGTAAGGTACAGTTTCACAGACATCTTGAGCTGATAAAATAGCTCATTGCTGCCAGGAGGCAAAGGCCTTTCTTCCCATTCTTGCTGTTTACCTTGTGCCGTACTGGTGCTTTCTGGATGTTGATGAACTGATTTGACTTATTTAAAAGATGGCAGAACTTCCTTGTGTTGGTAGTCTTTTGTCAGCATTAGTGATTAAACTGATAAGCAGTGAGAACAACAGCAAGTCTGTCCTGTTTTGGTGACTGAGCTCAGCTCCTCTTGTGATCTATAATCAAAGAGACATTATCATCTTGCAATAGGTTAATGAACCTTCAGTGAATGGGGGAAGGAGAATTTTACCATTCCTTGAGACAAAGGGATTGTTTACAAGGTGGTCAGGTACAGGAGATGGTGAGAAACTGTGCAGAAATGAAACGGTGAAAGAAGACTGATGAATCCCAGACTGTCACATTGTCAGGACTAGAGAGCAAATCTGCTGATGAGATGAAACCAGAATGTTACTCAGTCATTAATTGTGACTTTTTTCTTTTCTGCACCTATTTTTTCAGTTGTGCTTATAACTGTTTTGTCTGTAGTGGTAGATGAGCTCTTGCTTCCTTTACATGCTACCATACCCTGGTCTGAATTAAGATTAGGAACCCAGTACCCGAGTCAGAAACAAGTGGGGCTTTTTCCTTCTCTGTAAAGCAGACCTTCTCGGCTCGAGTAATTGAGAACCTCTGTAGTTTATGGTAGCAAGAAGATAAGCATATCTCAGTTTCAGCTGCACAAGTCAGCTAGAGAGCAGCTATTGCAGATCTGAGGCAGAAGCATCTTCCAATAACCAGCTGTGACCAGGCAGTGGTATTTTAGCGGTCTGAGTGCTCGTGAGCTGAAGGTTGCAGGTAATGTGTCATGACACAAGATAATGAGGCATTAATAGACAAGTTTGACTATAATGCTGATATATTTAAGCTGATACCAGGTAGATACTCTCTTAAATAAGGACAAGACAGTCTTCTGAAACTGCTGGATTTGCCTTCAGCCTGATGGGTGGACATGGCAAAGGTACCATAGCCTGTGCAGGCAAATCACCAGAAGCTTTTTCCCCTGCTATTGATGCGTTATTTTCTGTTGAACACAAAGCTGAGTTCTGACTCATGAGCTTCCATTTTGGAAGGGAAACTAGAGCAAGATGCTGTAGTACAAAACAGTAATTGTGATTTGAAACCCGCTCAGAAGCGGGTGGCAACTGGAAGCTTTGAAGAATTTCACAGGTCTCTGTCAAAGTGGAAAACGGGAAATTAATTCCAGTAATTAATTCAATTAACCTAATGGCAGACTGAGTAGGAATTATGTTTCTGTTTTCCTGATAGTTTATTTTCAGTTTAGCAATCTAAAAAAGACCACAACCGCTCTCTGTTTAGAGATCAGCTTTCTTAGGAGATTATTTCACCAAGTAAACCAAACTTTTATCTCTACTACAGCAATTTGTGTCATTCTCTACTGATGGGGAAATGGCTTGCCATGATTCCGTGTTATGAAGGAGGGGTAAAACAGACTATGAGAAGATTATTGTGAATATCTTCCATGATAAAATGTAGTAGAATAGTAAGGTATTTGTAGTCATTATTAATAACTTACTATGTATTGCTTACCTTACCACTGGAGTGTGATTTCAAGTGGTAATGTCCACTTCCTATTGAGTTCTGTAAATACGAGTAATTATCAAAGCAAAATAATATCATTTAAATGTTATCCTGCAAACTCCCTTCCTGTACCTAAGAGCATGAAATTCTTACACACATAGGCTCCATAACCATGGAGTGTTCTACCCCATCTTCTGGTGCCCTTATCTGGGTAAAAAATTTTGACTTTTTTAACCTTGAATAGCTACAAAATTCTTTGTTTTCACTAGGTATGAGCAGCAAGAGAATGGAAGTAGAAGGGGTTTGTTTTTCTGAGGACTATCTACGCTGATAAGGAGTTGTTTCCATCTACTGGAGATACTTGGTGAGAATGTGTAGACAGAGGCACTCTGAAGGATTGCTTTTGAAGGAATTTTAGGAGGGAGCAGTGCACAGAGATGTGGAAATAGGAAAAGAGTGTTGTTTGAAAATGTGATACAATATATTATGTGGTAGTGACTTCTTTCCGTTAAAGAAAATAAATTGATAAAAAACAGTATGTGTTTCTGGTAGGCTGCCTACACATGCACGCTCAGAAACGCACAGAAGCAGGCTGCTACTTGGTGTGTTTTCGTATTTGGCTTCAGCCTGCCTTGTGCCAGGGTGTGTTTATACATGGGAGAGGGAAGGGACGAAGCCTGTCAGCCCTGCTGTGGTGATTTCTTCTGGCTGATGAGTTGGGAACTGTGAGAAAAGCATCCTTGGAAAAGGTTAGTGCAGTCATTGTATGAGGTAAGACCTCCCTGTGTAGCTGGATACAGAGCTCTCTGAAAAATGCCAGGCTGTACCCAAGAGCACTGTGTGCTGGCATAAATCTGTCTTCTATTTGAGAGCTATCCTCTTCAGCACAGGGTTTTTCTTAATTTGTCATGTCAAGAGTGTAGCATTGCAGGAACTACTGTCCTGTTGGTGCCCTGAAGAGAGGGAGGAAGCTGGAATGTTAGGCTTTAAATAGGGCAGCAGCTTTTGCAGGCGGAGGATACAGCTTTGGCCTCAAGTGTTTAAAACTGAGGAAGAGAGAATGTACAGTTATTTAGGTTACCTTTGTGACTACAGTTTCCTAAAAGCTGTGTATTTAGCATGAACAGATGGAACGTTTCTTGGGTTAAACAAAACAAGAGAAGGTCTCTGAACTGTTCTGAAATGGCAGCTCTTTCACTTGTGATTTCTGTCATTCACTCTGTGGGGCTGTAAAGCTCTGTTACTGTGTGTACCTGTTCTGAGCATGGCATCCTGAAGTTTTAAAGGTTGTTAATGCAGTAGCAAATAAACTGGGATTTTGTGCTCAACAGATAATAAATGTTCCTGTAAACTTCTATTTGAATTGCCCTTCTGCTCTCCTGCAGTGACCTTGTGATGCTTGGGTGTGAGCAGTACACCTTCCACCCTCATCCTGCCTGCCAAAAACTGTCCTGAGAAAGCTCCTGCAGCATGGACGATATCCAGTGCTTAACTTTTTATTTTCCCGTTTGCTGTGGCTGCATGTCAGAATTGTCGTATCTGGTTCCTGTGATGTTGCCAAGTCATGGCTCCAAATTACATACCTGCAATGCTATAAGATTTCCAAGGCTGTTGTAACCCAAGTCTTACCTGAATTCTCTGATACCCTTGTCCCAGAGTAGAAGAGTAATTCTGAGGGTTTGGAACAAAAAGGTGGACGGGGTTCTCCCAGTCCCCACCTCAGCTCTGGTAACCTTCTACCTCTGTCCCACCCCTTGGGAACCAAGGGAACTGATTTACCCCACGTAGTGTTGGAGAAAGATAATCAGGCTAGTCATCTGGCCTCTCTGGATAACACATCTTCCACTTGTTGCCAGTTACTGATGGCTCTGTTAATTTCTGTAGCAGTAGGCTGCAAGTTCAGGGTTCAAGCCCTGCTGACATATAATATGAATGCAAGGAAGCTGTTTCCACTGGAGATAACAGAAATTGTTTTTCACTCTTATTGCATGTCCTGAAAACAAAGCCAGGATGTAAGAGACACAAATAGCTCCAGCATGCAAGGAGATTTCTGTGAGTTAGGTGAGAGTCAGGCACTTGAAAGCTAGGAAGTAATGGTTTCATGGTTGCCCTCACAGTTGTTGTTCTGAACTTCTGTTGGATACATTATAATGCAGCTTTGAACAGGGTGATGACCTGTCTTTGTTTTGTTTCCCCTAAAGAACTTATTCTAACTCATTCTACAGCCTGACATAAGGTAGAGTTAATATGAGTTTGTGACCAAAGGGTAACGTGTTTGTGAAGATTCAATTGCATTAATATCCCAGAAGCCATAGTTCCTTGCACTTTTGTGGTTACAGAGAAAAAATGTGCAGGAAGTATGCCTGCTTGGACCGTTATCAATAATTTTTTCCTTATTGTTTTATTTCATTCTCAATAACCTGTCACTACTATGCCATGGCTTTTCCTTACTGCTTGATGCTTTCCTCTTTTTTGCGTTGTCTGATTTTAATTAGTATTCAAGCAGTTTCAGGCAGTGCAGAAGACTTCTGGTGACTTCCCTCCCCCACCACGGCATAAAGTCAAGACAGCAGCCTGAAAGATGTGTTTTGGCCTGCAAGCTTTTTCATAGAGTTGCAAGAACTGACTCCTAAGGCTCAGCCCCCTTTCAGCCTATACAGCACAAATCATGATAAGGCAGCGTGTCCTCTGTAAACTGTTCTCTGCCAGTGACGGAAGAGGAAAGGGATTGGGGAGGCAAAGTATGTCTTGCTTCAGGATGAATTACCCTATTTTGTAAATGCAGTTAACTGGTTTTTATAGTCTTGATTTAGATGATTATCCTTGACTGAAAAAGGAGTGGATGATGGCCATTGTGCTGTTATTGTGCACTAAAATATCCTTATCCCGTGATCAAGTCTCCAGCTAAGGTTCTGATTTTTCAGTCTTGTATGGACAAAGCTTGGAGAAACAGGATGCAGTTTTCTTAACGTCTTATTTTGGGATGCAGTGCCTTGCCCAGACCTTTCACTACTACTGCGTTCGGAGCTGTGACTGAATATTCTGAAGGGTTGTCTTTGGCCGTTTTTCATGCTGGTACATCCAGATCTGCTGCATCTCCAGAAGAGTCAACGGTACTGAAGGATACAAATTACCTGTTTGCAAACATAGCGAGCACATTGTGATACAGGCCATGCCTGCCCCTTGGCATCATTCTTCCTGCTGAGAAACTGTCTGGGAGGGATTCTGTTTTGTTGGGGAAATACAGAAATTTAGGTTCCCAAACTAGCATGTGAAAATGCCTCACACTCTGTAGTTTAAACCATGATCCTGGGCAGAAGTATAGTAATAAAAGGAAGGACACGTTGTACTCCTTGGCTAATGAGAAGAAAATGGCTTTTTGTACAATTTGTGAAATACTGGCAGCTTGTGTTCAGATCTTTTCCACATTCTAAGAATCTGCTGAGTTCCTACTACTGTCCTATAAACATTTTTTTTTTTGTTCTTCAGATCACTATTAACTGACTGAAAGCGTACTGTATCAGGACAGTAAGACTTAAAAAGTATGGCAGATTTTTGTGATTCTTGCATTCTATAGCAAAAACAAGTTGGGAAGGGTTGCACCAGGTAGTAGAAACTTAACCTAGAAGGCCTGGTGATCATCTGTTTCCTGTGCTCCTTATATATAGTGTACCACAGAATAAACTCCAAGCTGCTTTAATAAATTTTAAGAAAACCTTGTAGAAGGAGACAGTAAAAGGCCATTATTGCAATTTGATGCTATCAGGGAACTACTGGGTGGAGTTGGTAACAAACTAAGTAGTCTACAGTTCATGTTATGTGTGTAAGCAGGAAAAAAAATTCCATTTCTCTTACCAGCCTGATTTTGAGGAACATGCCTTCCTGAGAGTAGATCTGACTGAAAATAAAGCAAAAATGCATAGTTTTAATGTGCATATCCACAGTATGTTAAATTGGATTAAGTTACAGTACAGTGCTCCTGCTGTGCTAGAGGGCCATTCAAGTGCTGGCTTTTTCATACTGGATCAAAACTTGTTTAAACATCAATTATGAATATTTCAGAATATGGATAAACTTACTAAAGGTATGTTGGTGTTACACGGAAAATACAGTACTTGGTGCATTCTAAGTTTATTTAAAAGTAAGATGTGGTTGGTGGGCTGCCAGTATGGGTTTGAGGAAAGTGTAGGTTGCCTTCTTGAAAGAAAAGGAAAATAAATTTGGTCTCTGAAAACAAGATTTTCAGATTAAAAAAAAAAAAAAGAGGCTTGTAATATGAGAATACTGTATAAATCCAGGACCCTGTGTGTGGAAAGGGATGTGAATCACCAGTGCATATGGTGGAAAGTAATGTAATGCTTTGGTGTATTCTTGGTCATCCAGCTACCATATTAACCATAAGTAAATTGAAAAGTCCATTAAATATTACGTTTAATGTTCCACGGTGTACATAATATGTCTGTTAAAATTCCTGTAATAACCAATACTTCAGGGCCAATTTGATAGCAATTATTTTTCAGTCTTTCAGTATTTCTTTTTGCGTGTGTGTATTCTATAAACATATATGTATATAGATGTACAGACATACATACTGATGTGTGTGTGTATATATATATAATACACACATATATATCTATATATCTATCTCTCTAGCTTGACAAAGCAAAACAAATGACTTGGCTCACCATGCCCAAGTCCAATAGGATCTACATACCCAGATTTTTTTTCTCTGCCTTACTGGAGCGGACTCTGATCAAAGTCTTCCTAAGGTTTCTTAGTGGTGTTACTACTTTTTTTGTTTCCTCGCCCCATCTCCACGTTCTAGCACGTGTTAGTGCTGCTGCTTTCCTTCCTTGCTAATGAGAGGTGGTTGACAGGTTTGGGAAGCAACCAGCATGCTTGTCCAGCAGACTGGTGAGTGAGAGGAAGATGCGGGGTCATAGAGGGTTCTGTAACTCCCAGTTTGGCACAGGCAGGCATGTAGGTGGGACTCCAAAGAGTTAGTTATTCAAAGCAAACAAAAAAATACCTCTAGTTATTACAGACCAAGTATTTTGATGTTGGTGTATCTTCTCTAACAACTGAAAACACCAGAATAGCTTTTTGGGATGTTATTTTTAGTCCTTGTGGAAGGAGCTCTTGCATACTTTTCCAGAATCATAAGCCATCAACCACAATTCCTGTTAGTAGGTGTAATTCTTCTCTGCCCCTTAAAAAATTAACTAAAATAATAAAATAACAAGGTTATTACCAGATGCCTCTGTCTTGGCAAGTATTCTCATCATGAAGTAGAGCTGGCAGAGGAGCTTTTGATGTAGAAAACTGAGAATAAATCTGGTGTAACATTTGTAGGTAGCCCTTGAAACAGTCTTTTTGGATGCCTGGCTGCAGGTGTGAGTTGAAGCATTCTGAAATAAGGGGTAGGGTATACTAGTTGGAGTCGGACATTGCTGCAGCTAACGGGATGAAAATGTGTGTGGGACGGTAGTAGCACTGTCTCAAATTGACTTAAACTACCATGAAACTGCAGCTTTGGGGTGACATTGCAGGAAATTCTTTGTGAGGGCTGCCGTGTGAGGAGAAAAGCAACCCAGCATAGGTCTGTCAGGACTTGGTTCCCTTTTCTGTCTCTTAGAAATGTAAAATTCAGTTTTGCCTGTTTAACTGCTTCAGGGTTCCTTCCACCCCCTGCTCGCTCTTGCTCCCTAGTTTGAATCTTCTGCTGTGATCAGATAGCTTTTCAGAGACAAAGGGTCATGCTTATTAATGTTTGCAGAAAGGGGGACAGCCGTACTGGCTTATTTTCCATCTTGTCTAATTGTTCTACCATTTCATTTTTCTTTTGGTAATTTCAGTGGTACATTTAAGCTTGAACTCTTGAATAGTTGGAGTTGCTTAAAAAAAAAAAAAATCAGCCTTCTTGGAGCAGAAGGTCTGTATGAAAACGTTCTGGCTGCTGTGTTTGGTTTTGGATCTGTGAGGATCTGGATGTGTGAAGGGGGTGGTTTCTGACCAGGTCCGTGTCTTCCAATGCTGAGCAGTATTCATGTTGCACCACTTTGTGCATTGCAGGAACAGAGCTGTCTTTTGGCACAACAGTTGTAAAGGTAGATGAGAAAACTGACTGTACTGTGCTTCTTCAAGGGAGTATGAGTTGGCAAAGCGACTTGACATTTTGCCTTGAAATTTGCTGGATCTCTCTGGCTGCAGGTAGCTTGAGTTTTTGCAGTGCATAACTTCAGGACAGCATCACTGCAGCTCTGTTGGGTGAATGGTGCTGTCAAACTAAAAAGGAAG
>JAAGNO010022551.1:0-19780 GCA_033439905.1 Ceryle rudis
CATGCCCTGTGATAGGACAAGGGGGAATGGATGTAAGCTGGAGCACAAGAGGTTCCACCTTAACATGAGGAGGAACTCTTTACTGTAAGGGTCACAGAGCACTGGAACGGGCTCCCCAGAGAGGTTGTGGAGTCTCCTCCTCTGGAGCTTTTCAAAACCCCTGGATGCGTTCCTGTGTCACCTGTGCTAGATTATATGATCATGCTCTGGCAGGGGGGGTTGGACTTCCAAGGTCCCTTCCAACCCCTAACATCCTTTGATACCTGTGAAAGCTAAAGAAAACATGAACTTGCTGCTCAGTGGGTAGAGGACCAAGTGAGAAAAGATACGGAAAAGGATATTCTCCGAGACTTCTAGAAGAGTTGGTAAGGAATTTAACCTTACCCAGTAGCAGCAGATGCAGCTAGGGAGTACTTAAGCAGACTGGGCATATAGAAGTTTGTGACATCCTAGGATGGGATGTGTCCTTGCATGCCGAGGGAGTTGGAAAATGTAATTTCAAGGCCATACTCTGTCACCGTTGAAAGATTGTGGTGATTGGGGAGGATCCTGGTGACTGCAGAAAGGCAAACATCACACCCACCTTCAAGAAGGACATAAAGCAGGATGTAGGGAACTAGAGATTCCTCCCTGAAAATGTTATGGAGCAAATCTTACTCAAAGCCATTTCCAGGGATGTGGAGGATACAATGGCTTGCAACAGCCAGCATGGATTTAGTTAGGGGAGATCGTGCCTGGTTGTCCCCATTGCCTCCTGCAATGAGGAGGCGGGCTGTGTGGGTAAAGGGCAGAGCAGTGAATGTTCTGTGCCTTTAGGCCTTTGACATAGTTTGTTGTGGTATCCTTGTAGCCTCACTGTGGAGGGATATGGGCTGGAGAAGTGGAGAAGAAAGTGTGTGGAAAATTCCCTGGGCCTTTGGGCTTAAAGAGTGATAGTAATGCAAATTGCAGCCGATGCCCCTCAGGGATTGGTACTGGCTCAACAGAATCATAGAATAGTTTGGACTGAAAGGCACCATAACAATCTAGTTTCATGTTGTTATTAACAACATGGATGATGGAATTGAATGAGCTCTCAGCAAGTTGCAGACGGTACCAAATCAGAGTGGCTGATAGCTTAGAGGGTGAGGTTGCTATTCAGAGGGAGATGTACAGGTTGGAGAAATGTGCTGCCAGAAATCTCATGAGGTTCAGCAACAGCAAATGTGAAGTCTGACATCTTGGTATGATAGCCATGTACAGTAGCCAGGCTGGGGACTGACTGGCTGGTTGGGTAGAAAGCAGTATGAAGGAAAGGACCTGGGAATCCTGGTAGCCAACCTGTCATGCTGTTGAGCTGTTATAGCAAGATGTAGTTCTCAAGTCCAGAAGTGGTTATTCACCTCTGTCTGGCATATGTGGTACTGTAGCTTCAGGACTGTCCAGTTTTGACTCCCCAAAATACTGGAGTACTGTAGCAGGGTATCAAGAAAGCTGGGGGCTGAAACAAGTGACCTGTGAGGAGAGGATGAGGGAGCTTGGCTTCAGCCAGAAAGAGACATCAAAAGGGAGCTCCTGTTGCTTTCTACAGATATCCAGTGGTAGGATGTAGAGAAGACAGAGCCAGCTTTTCTCAGTGGATCCACACAGGAATGACAGGAGGCAACAGGCCAGGAACCTGGGGAATTCTGACTTGTGGTAAAAAAGTACTTTTTCTACCATCAAAAGCAGTCAAACACTGGAGCAAGGACTCTGAAATTCAGACAGTGGAACCTCCATCATCTGAGGCAGTGGGAACAAAACTGGACAAGCTTCTGAGCAACCTGCTCAACTTGTCCCTGGTTTGGACAGGAGCTTGGACAGGAAGACCT
Source organism: Ceryle rudis (assembly GCA_033439905.1). Taxonomy (NCBI): domain Eukaryota; kingdom Metazoa; phylum Chordata; class Aves; order Coraciiformes; family Cerylidae; genus Ceryle; species Ceryle rudis. Next base: position 1,851 of record JAAGNO010022551.1, read on the forward strand.
GTGGAAGCTCCTTTAAACATAGGTGATTCTGTGGTTCTTTTTTAGTAACGTTTTACTGACACCTTACTGCTGCATCTCTAAATAAATAAGCAATAGTAAAACATACTACTAGCCCTTGGAAAAGTAGTGACATGGGGACTTTAGCTTATTATAATAAAACAAAAAAAAATTAAGAAAATGAGCTTGCAGTAAAAAAGCTGGGGGGAGGGCTTACCTTGAAAGCCAAAAGGTCTATTAATAAGCTTTCAGTTTTGAAAAAGCCAATTACTTGGATTTTCAAACTTCTTTTGAAGAGCAGCTGCACAGTTATATTGCAGGAATTAATTTGTGTGTTGCTTTGACCCTTCCTTGATTAATCAACATAGTGTTTTGAAAGGCTCCAAGATGAATAATGAAAGTAGTAATGCAAAGAAGCAATCACTAGATCAAATGAAGGGAGGTATTTGCAAAGCTCAGATTTGAGGTTGCCATATGAGTGCTGACATTCATGCATGTTCTGATTTGTGCAGTAGTGACAGCGTATTTTGGAGATTAATGTGTTCCCATTGCTAATTTTATTCTTCTAAGGCCGTTTTTAAAGGTGTGGGCTTCTTTTTTTGAGGGGGGCCATGGTACTTTTTACTGTAACATGTTGGTTGAGTCTTATATTCAGAAATCCATCCTATTTAAAACATTGGGTCATTTAAGAGTATTTCAGCGTGTAAACAAGCAGGCCTCTGACCCCTTAATGGCTGTAGGGTTTCGGGAGGAGGGAAAGTTCTGCATCAGGTAAAAAGCAGATTTGATGGATTAAAATCTTTTTAGTCTTTTATTTTACTCTTATTTGTCATTGATGAGCCTGGATGTTTCCCTTTGGTGCTTAAGCAGTCCTCTTGTGATTTTGTTTCACATCTATTGTGGAGAGAGAGAAAAGTGTTTGTTGGGAGGAGTGTTTGTTTGTTGTTTTTTTGTTTTGTTTTGGGTGGGGTTTTTTTGTTGTTGTTTTTTTATTTTGTGCTGTGAATTACTGTGCTGTTCACTCTGTTTCTTCACCAGTGTTTTGAGACGTACTGTTACCCTTCTTACTCAGTTGGCAAAAGGAATGGCATCTCATGCAGCCCTGGAAGCACAAGTAAATGATGCTAATGAAGCAGCCAAAAAATACATGGCCGAGAATGAAAGGCTGCAGGAGGTATCTTTGAATTTTTGTAGTTATTTTCTTATACAGCAAGTAGTTTGTACAAAATACTCTCGGGATGGTTTGCTACTGAATAATGTTAATTGACGATTTTTTTTTCTTCTGGTGGAAAAAGGAAGAGCAATGTTCTTATAATATGTAATTCAGAGCACTGAATCTGAATTTCAGTAGCATTTTATTAACAAAGGAAACTAAAGTAATCTGAATAAATTAATTTCTGTCTTTTCAGTACAAGTTTCATCAAAGTAGTAATATATTGTTAAAATATCTCTCTAAATTTATTCATAGCAAAGTGACACTACTTTTATTCTTTTTATCCTAAATAGTCAGCTGTTAGATCAGGGCTATAACAATCCAGTATGGAAAAGCCTACAATAGAGCTGTTCTGGCTGTTTTTTTTCTAAATAGGATTTGCTACAGTCTTGAAATCTCTTTTCTAACTTGTAAAATTGTGTTTATTGTATTTTGTATTCTTGCATCTATTTTTATGGTGGGTGAGTCAATTTCTTAATACCTTCCTTTCTCAAAAAGACACTGCTGTACTATTAATGAAGATATTGTCAACATTTTCTCACTTAAAAGAACCACCAGTGGACCAAAATATGCTATTTTTATTATAAGAATGGAGAAAATTAAGCCATCATTTGTCTGTTGTGGTTCAATATATGGTTGTGTGCGGGAAGGGAAGCCAGCAAAGATAATAAAGATAAAGGTATGGAGTATATTCTCATAATTGGTTAGTTTGACTTCTGTTGGAAGAGATTGAACCATAAGCTAGAATGCAGATATCTATGGTATGAAGAGTTTTGCAGCATTCCTCAGACTGGCATGTTGTCAAAACAAAAATCACTGCAGGTGTACGCAGGTTTCCTTCTAGTTTGTCTGGAGCAGGTTGTTTTTTGTGTGGGGGTTTTTTTTGTTGTTGTTTTTTTGCAATAAATCTTCAAAGAGAACAGACTGGACAAAAAGTACCAGGAGGGATGCAAAGAAAGTCCATTGTTTAAGAGGTGTAATAGAACGAGGATCCCTAGAGTGTGTGTTAGGTATTTCCCAAGTATGAAATTATTGCAGAATTTTGGGATTTGGTATTTTGTCAAAATGATCTAGACTCCCTCCTTCAGCCATGGAATTTGCCTCTCTGCTGCATACTGGCACTTCTCTATTTTTCTTTCCTCTCCCTGTCCTATTGGGATTTGGCCAAAAGTTTTCTTTTTGTTCTGCTTTCACATTCTCTTAGCAACACATTCTCTTTGCCACTTGTAAGCGATAGCTAGAAACTGGAAACTGTATTCCTGTCTTGTTTCTGTTTGTGCGTTTGATTGCATGGTTTGCAAAAACAGTGGTAGCCACAGGTACAGCCAAAATGCTGTGGCTGGATCTCCATTGCTCTGGAGATGCAAAGTGTTCAGAATTGATCAATTTTAACTTTATAGAGATACTGTGACTTTGAGTTCATTAGCAAGGGTGCTTCATTCCACCACTGGAGAAAGGGAAGAGCAATTGCACATAGGGCACTGGGTTTAAGTACGAGTACTCTTAAGGTTACTCTGGTGTGCTGGGTCTGCACTGTCTCCTGTTCGGAGATTCTGTGGAGCACAGAACTTAAGATAAAAGTTTAGAGAAATAACTATTTGTGTATTAATAGAAAGAGGGGAGCATAAAGTAAAGGAGTGAATCTGTGGCCAATTTAATGACAAATTAGTTATGATTTTGTTACCAGCAGTCAAATACAATCTTTGCTCTTTGGTTAAATAGCTCTGGAAAACTCTCTTCAGCTCTTTTCTTGCCAGTCTTATAAACAGTTCTTTTCCTTCTTCCTAAAGTAATCTTTCCCCTCTGCTCCCACCTGTGCCCAGTAAGTTCTGACTAGCAGTAGTTCACCTAACATCTGTTCATCTCAGTTGTTCTAGTTCTCTTTTTACTATTAAGCATTTACCCCTTCTTTGGCCTTTTTCATAACAGAGATGATGCTTGGTTGAATAATAGAGACTGTATGAGCAAAGAGTCTAACGATGGGGTCCAATCCTTAATGTATGATACTTCAAGTCATAAATAGCAATTGCCTTAATGATAAGAGTGTGCCTAAGTATAGTAGTGCTAACATTTTCAGAGTACAGGGAGTGTACTGCTCTTATGTCTGATATTTACAGGGCTCTTCCTGAATCTTTTACTAGTTTTTTCTTGAATTTCAGTGGAAACCTAATCCTGATGTTGAGGTATTCTGGAGATTAAAGTAGCTGCAAATCTACAAGGAGAGATTTGTGATATATTACACAATTTAAATTGGAATAAATTCATTAGAACAAACTGCACATAAACATGACAGTGTTTTGTCACTTGCAGTCCCAGTGAGTATCTTCTCGAAAATCCATTTATAACCTAAGTGGAAGTTGTGGGCTTGATGCAGAGATACAGAGTACTCCTACACAGGAGATAATGCCATACAAGTATGCCATTGCTGTCAACTTAAACCATTCAGTTTTGGGGTTTTTTTCCCCTCCTAGGACTGACTGTCTGTGTCGTATTGACATTTGACAAAACCTAGCACTTTGCAAGATCAAGGCTGATGTTCTCTGATTGTTTGGCATTAATGTCAGACCAATGCAAACAAAATTAATTGTAGCAACTATTGTTTTAATAGGCCTTGAGTGAAAAAGGAAGCAGTAAAGAGTCAGCAGAAGCAACTGATGAAAAGTTGAAGAAAGAAGTTGAACACTTGAAGGCAGAACTACAGAAGACATCAAATGGTAAGTATTGGTTAGGACTTTTTTGAAATCATCTTTTCTTAATTGCAACACTTGATGTCAAAAAAATATTCTAAGTATAGCATTCATTAACTTAATCTGTTTACAGAACACTTGGCTTGGGGTTTCTTCACTTTTGACTAGGAACTGGAAAAGCATGCCATTGCCATCCCCATATGTTAGTAAATGTCTTCATTATGAAAATGTGTATGGTGTAATTTGAACACCCTGGTTAAATTGTACTTATTAACAAACTGAACTGATACATTTAAGTAGTGTTGACTCATCTTCATTGATGACATGACCAGGATGCAGAATCAGTTGTGGGATGCTTATAGGCATCAGGCTGATCTTTCATGTTATACATATTGGCCGCTCTTCCTGTGGCTAAGGTTTTTTTTCTCTAAAGTAGGGTTTTGGTCAGATAGCAGAAGATTCTTTCACTAGTATTGTAAATGTATATAATCTCCTGCAGCAGAGGGGTTTTTTTATTTTTTTATTGTCTGCAAGTAAACATGCCTTGCAATTTGTAGCATAATACTTTTATTAGCAGCTTCCGTGATTAGGGTTTACATTGTCAAAACTGCTTTCTCAGCAACCCAAATTAAGATAGAAGCAGAATTTACCTGTTTGGTTCTGTCATACTGGGATCTGTCAAGGTGTGTGATGTTTATGAACACCTGCTCACCTGAAATTAGTGTTTTTAAGATAACCCTGCCTGTGACCTTGTAAGCATTAATCAGATGTTCAGACTGTAACAAAACACACATCTTCATGGTACCAGATATCATGTTGTCATCAAAACATAGCCCTGTTTTCGCATTGCATGGCACTGCTACAAAGCTGTGAGAACAGCAACAAGTATTTCATGAATCATTTTTCATTGCCCGCTAGGAAGATGAAGAAAACTGTAGAACAGCTGTTTTCAGCTGGGCTTGAAGCAACAAGAATCTTTACATAGAGAGTCTCATTACTTCACATTCTCAGGCAGGTTTGATTGTGGGTTTTCCCTCTCCTGCTGTTTTCTTAAAGAAAAGGGGGGAAAACTCCCTTTGAAGTGACAGGATCAATGAAAAACTTAAATGCATATGTTTTATTTAAACTAACTGGTGGTATGTAACACTAATACAACGTAAGCTTTTCAGTCAGGAATGCTAGAGAAAGCTAAGGAATAAATATATTTACCACATGCTGCTTCAGCTGCGTTCTCCCTGGGAGCCATTGTCCATCCAAAAGATGGATAAATTAAGGCATGCTGGAGTCCTATAAGGCATGCTTGAGTCTTTTGTTAGGGAAATGGTGGGGGAGAGGGTCTTTTTAAAGAATTAATAGGAAAATATTTACAACCCTTCCCTGATGCCATCCCCCTCATTGCCAAAACAGAAAACCCCATGGTTACATTAATTAGCATTGTCAGCTAGATGGTGTTAAGGTATGTCCATCTTACACCTTATGTTGAGCAAACTGATAGGCAGAAAGCTTAAGGCACTTTATAATAACCACATCTTTAGACACAGCTTTCTATGGAGTGTTAGATTTAATGTGAAACGAATTTACTGTTTTCTTTTGAAACTTCTGCAACTGAGCAGGTGAATGTTGAGTTTCATGCTTGCTGAGTGTGAGCAATGTATTGCACAAAACCAAAGCTGAGATTGAAAAGCTTGTTTTACCTCTTTTTAACAATTTATTTCATGCCATTGAGCTCACATGACCGAAATAACCTTTCCTTTGTGTTCACAAAGTCCAATCCAAGAAATTTTGGAAATATTTTTGGGGAGGGAACAAGACTGAAGAGTGTAAGGGGGTTTTGCCTAGTAATGAAACAAGGCAAGACTAGTATAAAAAGGAAAACTTTACTTGTTTGCTTTTTTGGGATTTTCTTTTTGTTTCTTTCTCAGCTATAGTATCAGTAAGAGTCATAAATTTGTATTTTGTTCTTGTTTGTTTGGGGCTTCTTTTGCTGCCTGGATAAAGAAAAAAAAGCACAATCTTTTCACAGAGCAGTTTCAAATACCCATTTCTCTGGCCTGGTGATAGGATGATATATTCCTTTATAGTAGGCCACATGTTGAAAGTTGGGTTACCTCAGTAGAGTGGCACCCTGGAGGAGTCCTAAATGTAAGTCTGCTTCATGTTTAAGTAATGCAGTTTAGTATGAGCTTAGTGCTGCGACTTCAGGGAATATCCATATTTTCTGATCCAGTATTTAAAACTTCTGGCAGAGAAAATGCTGTAAGTTTCCTTTTTCTGAAATTGTGTGAAATTATAGCATAGACAGTGATTATTGCAGACTTTCGGGAGACTCATCTCTACTTCTTCAGCTTCCTACCTTTTACAGGAGATACAGCCTACCTTATTTTTTTTTTTTGTCCATTTAAGTGTAAATGAAATCCTAAGTTAAGACGACATTTTGCCACCTATTGTGCTCTGGGGAGGTAGCATGAAAATACAAGACAGGCTGAGTAGTGAAATTACTAAAATCTGATGAAAGGTTGGAAATGAGGGACAAAGTTTCCGGCCAAATTTCTTTTCTTTTGAGATTTTACTTTATCCCACTTGATGCCCTTTTTCGCTTTATCATGGAAGTGAAGGAGAAGGGGCTACTTTATTGCAGACCCACATACTGGAGTTTTTATAGGCACCCAGCAGTGGGGCCAGGACTTTCAGAGCCTAAATCCATTTTTAGCATACCTGGACATGTAATAACATGACTATGTAGAAATCTTCCAAGATGGTATTTTATTGATACACTTCTATATTATGAAAAATGTCTCCCTGATGACTAGAAATATATACACATACTCCTAGGAGCACCCAGGGCTGATGTGAGAATGTTTCTCCTGGTAGACATTAGATGTATTTCTAACAAAATGTTGATTCAGAGAATTAAAGGCTTTCAGTATGGCTGCAGGTCTTGGGCTATAGGAATTTTCTGGAAATAGAAGAGATGCTATGATACTGTTTAGATAGTTTTGAAAATTATCCAAAAAGCTACAGTAAAACAAATTATCTGCAACTGGATGTAAGGTCAGAGTCTGAGATAAGTTTCATAAAGCAGCTGTCCTTATAGCAGTCTTTGGATTTGGGGCAGGAATGGCACTTCTGTTTTATTAACTTTTTCTCACTCACGCTGTGAAAACACTGATGTGTGACATGTCCATTTGTTATTAGGGGACCCTTTGGGCAGGAGGGAGACTTCTGCAGTGCTGTACTATTCCACCTTTTATCTCAGGTCGTTTTTTTCATTATACTGTCCTAGGGTGTGGTAAAGAATAGAGCTTCATTTACACAACAGAAATTTATACAGAACAACTAGTATTGAGCAAGTCCTGCAGCAGAACACACTGGTGGCAGACTCCTGTCCAGCTCGTTGACACCTCACTTTTCTAGTAATATTTTCTGGCAAAAGACATGCATCTAAAACTTCTGCCTGCATCTCATATAGTGTAACGGGCATTGCAGTCCTCAGCACCTCTGTGTGGTTATTGAGCTGTGACATTACTGCATCTTGGAGCTGAGTCTGTAGTGCCACACTGAGACAAAATCCAAAGACCATTGCTTTGTCTCTGCCATTAGGATTTCGCTTTGTGAAGTGCATAACTGACTTGCCAAAGGTCTCTGGGTGCTTTGGGACTTTAGTTGAACTTTTTCTGAAAATACTCTCTATTTATATATTGTTGCCATAGGCATACAGTGGGATAGGAGGAAATTCTGATGAGACTTGTGTGCATCCTTTAATATTAGAGTTTTTGTGTACAGAATGTGTCACAAGTGGTTTTTATTTCATGGTTGCATAGTGGTGAAGGAGAGAGTAAGACAGCAACAGTTCATGTGGAGGGCTGGTTTTGAAATTGCTTTTTATTAAAGTTGACTATTTTAGAAAGTATGCATGTACAGATGTACAACTCTCACTTAAATGCTTAGGTTGTTAGGTTAGAAAGATATAAACAATGCAGACATTGGGAATACATTTCATAGAGCTCTTGCTGACAGGGAGAGTGCAGCTCGGCCTTTCTGTTGCCATGTATGAAAACTGTATTTATTTTGAGCTCCACTGAAGCACTCAAGTTTTTAAAAACAAGCAAACACAACAAAACGAACAAACAAAACCAACCAAAACAAGCTATCAGCTTTCTTTTAAAAGCTGGGAATAGGAGATACAAGTTAAAAGAATTGCCCATGGTCTCATGTTATTTAGCCAACAGCAGAGGGAGGTTTAGAAACAAAGTATTTTATTTAACCTTACATTTTTACAACTTACAGAAGTTGATACTCGTATTTGTTGATTCAAAGGGATGGCGCTGCATACAGCAAGCGTGGGTTTGTTATACCAACTGGAGATGCTGTTAACAGTCCTTTTGTAACAAAATTTCATTTGAGGTTACAAAAGATACTTGGAGTGAATCTGTGTAATTTTTTGTGCCTGCCTTCTCTTTTTAAACTTTATCTGAGCATTACATCTTAAGGTAATTTAGAATTAGCATGGAATTACTTGACTGAAGTTGTGTTCCCAGCTTTACAGCGTATTTGCTGGCAAATCTCTTGTCCCATCAGTGCCTGAATTCTTAAATGTGAATAGCTCTTTCTCAACTTGAAGACTCTTTTAGGAGAGGGATCTTTCTTAGTCTTAAACTAGTCCAAATCATTTGGGTTTAGACTTGTATTGTTAGCAATGCTAATTTAAGTTCCAGATTGTTTCCTTAGTAGCAAGAACTGTAAGTCAAGTGATTTAGTCAAATCAGGACTAGTAGTTGGGCAGGGAAATGCCCAATTGGTTGCTTTTGTTGCTGTTTGGTTTTGTTTTACTGTTTGACTCTCCTTGTTGAAATGAGAAGATAATAGAAATGCTACAGCTTCTGGGCTGTTGTAACCTCTTCAAAGCAACTTTATTCCTCATCCTACTTCGACTTTAGAGGAATCAGAAGTAATCTATCCTCGAACAGGATGCAGTTAATATGGGGAGGGAAGGACAAGTCCTCTGCTTCTCTTGGGCTGTACATGTTACATTAGTTTATGGACCTCCAGTCCCACGTTAAATGTAAAGGGTTAAAGCTTTCAATAAATGTCTTCTGCTGATATACTGCCTTAAGAATAGTTTGCTGATTTTTCTTTGAAGGGAAGTTATGAAAAAGGGCAGCCCACATCTCACAGTACTGATGCTGGACTCCATTTTTGGGACTTACTATCTATTTCTCTCATTAGTTGCGTTAACATAGAAGCAGCATTGCTGCATTTACTTGGTAGGAATAATCATCTGTTGGGTTTTGCTTGCTGCCAGTCCAGCTGTTCGGTCTCCTATGAGGCCAAGTAACAGGCCAGATGGAAGCCAGAAATAACAACTGACTGTATTGAGCACACAAAGGATCTTCTGTTTTCCGCTGGATCGGTGTTCATATGATACAATCCATATGACAAACAATATACCTGTACAATCGACTTGGCTGCACTGCAGTGTTCATGCAATGACAAAATAGATGAGCAGTGATGTACAGATGGTCTCTGTTGATTGACAAGAAGATATCCAGAGAAGCTGATGCATTCGGGAATTCACATAGTCAAAGATGTGATGCTTCTTTTTATTGTGTGGCCCCAAGAGGCGTGAGTCTGGGGTTGGTTGGTTGGTTATTATCCATAGCCAACACAGGTGGAAAGGACAATCTGTTCTCTGTTTTTTCTTCTTCTAGGGTTAGGTGAGGCATTCCTGTCGTACATCTGTTTTGGTCAAAACACTGAAACAATGCAGTGACTTGTTTGCTTGGTTTGCAGATACTCTTAGATTGGTTTGGGTTTTTTTCCATGTTTTAAAAATACAGTAGTTTTTAGTTGCAGCTGAAGTACTGTGCTGCTGCTTGCAAACAGCTAAATAGTATTGGATCAATAACATGGAGTTATGTCTTCAGAAATAAGATATTGTTAATTTTTACTATAACTATGTACAAGAATGTTTAAACAAAGGCAAAATTTATCTTTCCAATGAGCAGATTATTGGAAGAGGTGAAATGGCATACGTATGTTTTTCGCGTACAACTTCAAATTCAGCGGCTTATCCAAGTGTCACAAATTTATTTTAGAGTGATTTCCAAATTTTACTGTTGAATATTTAAACGGTCACAAGATCAGAGAGAGAGTAAATGCACTTGGGTTTAACTTGTCAAGTATGTGCAAATCATGGTTATTCCAAATACCAAAACCTTTAGAAAATGTTGGGGTTTTTGTACTGATGCTGTCAAGAATGCATTAAAGTATGAAAGATATCTATGTAAGGGTATGGAAATGAAAAAAAGAATGGAAAGAGATGGGATTAATTTTTTACTATTTTTGGGTTTAATAGACATACATGTAATTAACTTCAGTAGACCAGAATTTCAGGCTATGTAAAAGTCCTATTACTGGAAAACCATTTGCAGACTTGTAAAATGAGAATTATTTTGAATTTATACATTCAAATGAATTAAAAACAGCAGAAATACTGGGTGAGGCAGTCTTCCTTTCTGTGTGTAGGAGAGTGGTCAAATCTCTTGTCCCCTGATATTTCAGGAACTAGTGTCCAAAGAGAAACACGGTTCACACCAGACTATTTGTAGCTAGGTGCTTAATGAAAAACACATCTAGCTCCTCAACTTTGATGTCAGGCTCTTAAAGAGGTGCTGCAATTCTTGAGTGTCTTGGAGGTGTCAGGGACCTCACAGAAGGAGGACAGATCCGTATTTTTGGAACAAGGAAAATTGCAAATGCCTGGGGTTGGATTTTTTTACTTTGTACCATCAAGATTTGTTCTTTAAATATGGCTGTGTGAGGCAGCCTTATAGGACATTAAGAACAATTCTCTCTTCTAGCATGAATAAATCCCGGTTTTGGGTATGCTTGTGATGCTACAGCAGAGAAATATTAAATACACCTGAGATACCTATAGCAAAGGAATGTAAAAATGTCTAAATTACCTTACTTGAATGCTTACATAACAGTGTAGGAGTAATGGCTTTATGAAACTGTGTGCTGATTTACCCTCCATTGTAAATTAGGCCCTATGGAGTCCTGGGCTGTTTTGTACTGCAGCATAAAAATGCACTCACTTTATTGCTGTTGGAATTATATGCACAATTTATATAGTAATAACTACCTTTTCTCATGTTAAAATTCACAGTTGTCTCTCCTACCACCACCATTTCTGCCTTCTCATCCATAGCGATGCTTCTAATTAATTAACTCATGCATGGTAAAATGTATAACAGGGTGAAAAGGAGGAGTCTATGCTCCTATGATACCTCTTCCCCCTCCCCAATTTTATAGATGGCCATTGCTTTGCTAAAATGTTGCCCAGTGTTTGAGTTCTCTCTGTTTTAAGAGGGCTGACAGTTTTGGTTTTGAGGTTGTAGCATTTTGTTTTTCTAGAAGTCTTCTGCAATGTGATAGAGCACTGTAGTCATCACTAACTTGTCACCTCTGCCAGCAGTTTATTGGTCTTGCCCTTACCTTCCTTACAGCCCATTCCTATTCCTTTTGCTACTCTTCCTGAACACAAGTCATTCTCTTTCCCTTCACTGTTCTGCATATCTCTTCCTGTGCCCATCTGTAATGCTTTATTGTAAATTTTAGGTTTTCTAGAGGAAAGACTGTCTAGTGCAGTGGAGCCCTAATACATAAATAGGACTCTAAGGGACTGCAGGAATACTAGTAATGATTAAAACACTAATTCTCATATTTTACAGCTCTCCACAAGGCAAATAATGAAGTGACTGCAGTTAAAAGACAGTCTGAAGGCCTTAAAAGAGAATATGATCATCTGATGAAAGAATATGAACGGCTTCAGGTAGGTGGTTCTGGATTGCTATATGAGCACACTGTTCTGAAATGGTACCAGCAGAATTCTGCTTGTTGGTTATTTATTATACTAAAGATTTTGGTAAATTCTCCTGCATAGTATAAAGTTAAAATGGGCAGCACTCCTTAAACTTCATCAAAATAGTAGAATTTTGTTTTTCAAGCACTGCATGGCAAAGCTAGTAGCATTTTCTATTTTGCATTTCATGTGACAAAACTCAGGCGATTGTTACACTTTGATTTTGCTGTCACTTGTGAAATAAGATTCAGATAGTTTCGCGTGTGATGATCAAACTGAAATCTTGTAAGAAAATGATATGAGCAGTGTGTGTGGTATATACATCACATACAAGAGTAATTTTATTTTGTTTGCTCTTCAAACATGTTTTTGCAATACTGGATTATAAATGTTGCAATACTGTTGATATGCAAGAACGAAAACCAAGTCAACAAACAGTGTAGGATAAAACCATGCTACTATAAAAATTCAAACTGAAGTACAAAATAGAAGAAAAAGAAACGTAGCAAGCAAGAGCTGAATTTGCAGTTTGACTGGGTTTGCATATGGGCATGGCTATAATTCCCGTAATACATGCAGTAATCATTTCTGGTAGAACTGAGACCCCAGCCTGTTCTTTAAGTTGTCTGACAGGTGTTTGTATGTTCCATGCCTAACATCTGTATCAGAATTCAATCAAAATTCACTAAAAATGAAAGTGAGACTGTTTATAAGGAATGGTCCTGAGAGAAAATAAATGATTTATGTAAAAATTATGGTGACCTACTTTTCAATAAGAGCTGTTTGTTGGTCCTGTATTAATACAACAAAACTAAAAAAGGCAAATTTGAGTTGGTTATAATCTTTTTCCTGTACTCCATGACATCACTTTACTGATTCCCAGCCTCACCCTGTACTTTTATAGAGATGGCTCAGCTGATCTCTGTGTTCGAATTAAGACCACCATGCACGTCCTGTCTTTGTTGTGCTTCCCTGTGTAATGAGCCGTAGTAGTCCTGCTGCATTTCTAACAGTCTTGTGGTCGAGAGCACACATCCTTACAGTTTTCTGTGTTTACCTACGAATGGAAAGAACAGAAGGTACTGAGCGCACAGTAGATGCAGCTCCTAAAGATAAATCAGTTGATAGCAGAAAAAGTTTTCTGCGGAGTTTGATGAACATTTCAGCTGCAACATGAACAGGGGACTGGGAGCAGGCTGCATGGCTGTTACTGTACTAGGAGTGGAAGAGCACGTGTTGTGTGGGGTAGTACTGATGGGACTACAACTTTGAAGGGTGTATCCTGAACAAATCAGGTATGACTGCCAGGGGGTAAAATCTGGCATCTGGAGACGATGGTTTATGATATTGCCAAACATAAAAAAATATTTTTCATCTGTCTCTTTCCAGGACAGTTTAAATGAAGCAGAAGATAAGAAGGACCTGTAGGTGCATCTAAGGCAAATGGCATCGGTACAGTTGCTTCACTGTGAAAAGCCTTGTGCTGTTTAGGCTTCTGATGCGTATGTGAGACAAAACTTGACTTTTCTGAAAAGCACACGCACTGCAGGTCACTATTCAGATTCTTCTAATATATCTTGGTTGCCAAAATACTCTGTGTTGCAAATAAAATGTTAAGTGGCTTACCCAATTTACTATGGAGTTTGTCACTGCTCTTGTGAGGAGAAACTCAAAAATTTTTCACTTCCATCTGGAGCAACTTGACTGTACTCCAAGCTTTTGCCTTCCAGAGTGGTAACAGATCGTGCACCATTAGCATTTGAGCAAGGTTGTATATCGCACAGTATCATAAAAACACAATTATCTAAACCTCCTTTGCAACACCTATTTGGAGTCTTCCAAAATTCAGCTACCAGTGGATTGAGGAAGGCTGAAAGCTTTTCATCAGCTATTACACTTCAGTAGAAAAATGAATGACAATCAATCAAAGAAATAAAGAAAGAAGGAAGACTGCATTTCTAAATCCATCTCACTAGCTTGTGACTTTCACTTAGTCACATGAATGAGTGCATTTTACCAAAATATTTTGCATGCCTCTGATTTATTTTTCTTGATTATATTGAGTTATTTCAGTTTTCATAACCAAATTTTGGGGCTGGTTGGTATTAACATTCTGTATTTTTACACTGTTTACATCTGTTTACTCTGTATGTGCCACCTAACCTCTTTTGCCTTGCTAAGTAAAAATTCTTTTTAAATGTAGATAGTTGGATTTGTTTTGTTTTGTTTTCATGGATACGATACCTCGAATAAATGTGCACTGTTTTGCATAAGCCCTTTTTGGCATTCGGAAAGTTGTTTTGAGTTTCTTTTTTGTTAGTTGGTTCAGTTTATATTTGAAAGTTGGTTATGTTTGTAACATTAAAGGAATTGTTTAAGCTGATGATTTTTTGAGTTTATTCAGGCAAATTGCTCCCAATATACTATCTCGTCAGAGTTAATAGGTATATACACAAAGAACAAAATATACCTCTAACTTGGTGATACTTAACTTTTCCTGGAGATCCAGCCTTCTTCATAGGGGTAGTTCTGATTGCTCTGAAAATATGACTTGTTTAGCTTAGAATTTAAACATAGTGTATTAAGTACTATCAAGCATATTAACATAGCTTATTAAATAAAGACTGCTTATGTGTTTTAAAAATACTTCATCTTTGCTAAAGTAGTACAGAATGTGATCTCAGAGATTCTATGACACTGGAGATCTGTGTATTCATATCAAAACTTTCAGGAAAAGGTACAGATTTTAATACCTGCATAGTAGTTTTGGTGATGTAGTTGAATGCTGTAATGCTGTGCTTATGTTTTGGTTGTTGAGTGTTTGGGTTTGGGGTTGTTTTTTTTGGGGGGGGGGTTGTTTGGTTTTTTGGTTTGGTTTTTTTATTTCTACCCCTTTTCTGAAATATTTAGAAGGTGGAATGTTATCTCTAGTCTGATCTAAAGACTGTGCTTGGAAGCCTTAGAAGTATAACAGCAAGTATTGTTTTTAATAACAGAACTAAAAACTCAACTGTTTTTCTTATTTTAAGACCCAGGACAAAAGCAAATAGTACTTACTTAGTATTTACTGTCATTATCTACTGATTGAATTTCAGGCATTTCTTCCTATAGTGCAAGTAAATAATTAGGTAGATAATTAGCAGCTTAGAATGGAAGACATGCACTGGACTCTTCATCCCAAAAAAAATATCTTAGCAAAATTAACATGGAACAAAAAATGGGTGGTTATGAATGCACTGATACATAGTATCAGTACTTCCTGAGAGGGAAGTTTGACTGCTGTACAGTAGTATTTGCTGCAGAGTGTGACTGAAGTGTGAAGGAGTGCACAGTGAGTGGTATGACTGCTCCTGCAGGAGCTGAAATGATGCCTGGCATTTTAAATGTGCAACATGCATTCAAGATGTGGTACTTGCACACTGCCCTCCTGGTACTTGCACACTGCCCTCTGGGATTACATCGTTCACTTCCCCCTAGCAGTTTCCTGCTGACTGCTTGGAAGATGAGGATCCACTTAGTAAGAGACTGAGACAACAGCTTAAAACAAAACAAAACAAAAAGTTTCCTTAATTAAAATTAAGAGATTGCTTAAAACTCACAGCCTTTCTACTTTGCCACCAGTCGCTTCTTCTGTCATATCCGTTCTTTGTATCACTTAACCAGATTTCCCTGTTGCAGAACAGAATACGACCATCATAATTTTTCGACTTGTCTGTTGTGGATGATCACACTTTTGACTGAGTTGCCTTCTCATATGTTCAGCTCTTTGGAGTCCCAGATTTGTTTACATAAAAATAATCTTTTGTTACTCAGATTGAAGATATTTTGTAATATCTGTTTTGTAAAACTGTAGTCTTGGAAAGAACTTGCTGCTTTTGTAAAATTAGAAGTCTGAATAGTGTATCTGGAGATTCCAGCAGATGACAAATGTTTCAGAATACTTTGTGTTTTTCACGATACTTTAGATATGTTCAGAGCTTGCAGGAGTCTGCCTTGATGAACTTCAAGTACAGTTTTCTCATCAGTAATGTTTTAAGTTATGGTTAATAAACAGGGAAAGAATGAATCAACATTTCTTGTTTTTAACTCCTGATCTTTCAGGCTGTTTCATCAGATTTTGGTCAGATTTGCCTGTTTTGTAGGAAGAAGCTAAAAAAAAGTTAATTCCATCAGTATTAGTGGAGATTTAAAATTATTTCCTGTACTCATGTTTGACAGTTGATTTAATTCAGGGTATGTCTCCAAGAAGGAACAATTTAGAGCTCTTTATACTCAAAGTGTCAAAGTAGTTGTCTGGTTGTTTTGGAGCTCTTTTTCCTCTTTACAAAAGTAGGAATGTGCATTTTCAGTACTTTGGTGGAGAAGCATAGAGAAGAGTATTAGTTCTAAAAATATTTGCATAGGTTAAACTGATAGTAGCTTTCAAAAAAAAAAGAGATATGTTTGCATGTTTCTTTTTCATAAACCACTTTTTCTGGTGAG
Source organism: Ceryle rudis (assembly GCA_033439905.1). Classification (NCBI taxonomy): domain Eukaryota; kingdom Metazoa; phylum Chordata; class Aves; order Coraciiformes; family Cerylidae; genus Ceryle; species Ceryle rudis. Next base: position 18,094 of record JAAGNO010022551.1, read on the forward strand.
TCAAGAAAGCAGTGAGGTCATGGTGGGTGCATGAGAACTGACCTGAATATTAATAGACCTAACTACATGCTTTGGTGTTTCCTTAAATTAAAGCACCCTTAGCTAAGCAGGATGTTTTTTCCCTTTTTCTGTTTTTGCAACAAACATCTGATAATGTATCTTCTTGAATAACACCATTTTCCGAATGAAAATGTACTCTTGCATTAGCACTACCTGTATTTGCTGCCGCAGTCGTCCCTACCTGCGTAGCCTCGTTGAAAAGATGCTGTGCTTTTCTAGCTTGTTTTGAAGGGTGAAAGCTCTGGTTGTCACTCAGCATTGGAAATAACATTTGTTTTTCCAAATGTGAAGTTACTGTAAAAGTATCGCAAGCTCTCAAGTGTCCCTTGAAATACTGAATTTACTTCTTAAGTTCTTTGGGATGGAAACCCTCATTTTGCCTTGCCTATGGGCAGTGCTTATCCTGGTGACAACTGTAATCTGGTGCAACCTGATACAAATTATTTTACAGCTAAGTCAGAAAATCAGCTCTCAGTTATGTCTTTCCAGTCCTTCAGTACTCTGTGCTGACTGTTGCTGTATGGGTTGTGTAATATCTGAAAACATTATTCCTGAACTGGGGATACTCAATTCTAGAACCGTGTGGAATATTTTATTTTCTGTGCTAAAATGTAATACCTGTGTTCCACTCCTGAGGCAATGTGCAAATAGGAACAGGCACCACAAGGTGTATTTGTGAGGAAGAGAGTCCCTCTAGTTTTGTGTCCATCACTTTGAAATACATTTGTGGTCTCTAGGAAATTCCTGTTATCATCCACAAGTGTAAGTCTGCCCTAAAAGGATGTTGCTGTTCCATCTCCAGCTTTGGGAGACCTGAGTGAGGGCGAGCAGGTGACAGTCTTACAGACCAGGACTATATATGCTAGAGGATCCCCTTCTGAACTCTACAGAGGCAGTCTTCAGTCACACAACCAACTCTGGGATGTTCAGATCCCCAAACATACTGTCTGTGCAGTTACTCTTCTCTTTGAAAATACAGCCAGAAGAGGTAGTTGTTTTGGTGATAGCTGCTCACCTAGAAAGTGAGTCCATGTTCTGCATCTTAGCCTGAAGTTTAAATCAATATTCCTGTGACAATGGAAAAAGAAACTTAAGTTGGTTGGAAAGGTGTTAAAACTACTCCTCTCCTTTTGAGTTAAAGACGTTGTACAGAAAAGAAACAATGTGAGAGGAAGGGAGTGACTGTTATTCTTGGCTAGTAAGGCCAAGGTCTTAGGCTTTGATTCTTCTCCAGACGTGACTCAGGCATTTAGAGGCATTAAGGACTTGGGAATAGAGCACACAGTGATACCCTCAGGAGGGACTTGGAAACAGGCTGTGTATCCATCCTAGGCTGTTTATCCTATACCAAGTACAAAATTAACATGAGCTAATTAGTAGCAAATAATGTGAAGAAAAAGATTTAGAAGACTGATGCAGACTTCAAGCTGAAAGGAAGGAAAAAAAAAAAGCTACATTTGAAAATGGAAAGGAAGATGCCTTCTAGTTTGAAGGGTTAGTGTTCTGGGGGAAGGGGATGCTACATGGGGCAGCAGCATCACAGTTTAGAAACTCATTGCTGCTGATTTCCCCCGGGTCAGTCTGGGGGGGCGGGGGGGGGGCCATTCGGAGCTGGGCTTTGGACCCT
>JAAGNO010022552.1:0-22465 GCA_033439905.1 Ceryle rudis
CCCCCGTGCCGGGCGCGCCGTGTTTTGGGAGCGTCCTCAGCGGCCACTGAGGCTACCGTTCGGCCTCCGCGGGCAGGCACGGGGCGTTCAGCCCGCGTTCCGCCCTCCCGCCCGGCTGCGAGTAACGGCACCTCCCGCCCTTGTGCCCTTACCCAAATCGCCGCTCAAGGATGCCCCTGGCGTCTGGCTCCACCTAAACAAAGAGTTTTCGCTACAAGAAACGTATTTTTACGTTGCATTCAGCATCTCTACAGAAATGTACACATTTCCCCCTCCTATGGGGGAGGAAAAAGAAATCTTAGCTACTGTACTGACAAAGGTGACGATGAGCCGGTGCAAGCCGCGCACATTCACTGCTCGTGCTCAGCAAAGAGGCCAGCTTGCATGCGCTGTGTAAGGACGGCCTCGGGCACTCTTGCATCTCTAGAAGCACTGGTGAACGCAGTCATACCCGTATAAAAGGTAGTTGGGGTTTTTTTGGTTGTTGTTTTGGTTTGGGATTTTTTTTGGGTTTTTTTTGTTGTTGTTGTTGGTTGGTTGGTTTGGTTTTGGTTTTTAGTTGATACTGGTTCTGAAAATGAAGTAAATTTCAGGGAATGAGCTATGCCTACATGGGTGCTTTCTCCAAGGCACTCAGCTCAGCTGCAGCTTATCTCCTTCGAAATACTGCAACTGATTCTGATGTTGATTTCAGTGGGAGCTTTATCAGCAGATCTCGTTAGAGATCTCACACAGCTTGGCTTTATTGCATCAAAGTTGTAATTCCACTTCGAAAAAATAAAAGGATCATTTAGACCCAAATCGGGACCCTAATCCTCCCTACAACTTGACCCCACAACCTATGTGCCAGCAGAAGAGGGGGGAAGCACAAGGGCCTGCTGCTCAGCAGAGTAGTGCATGCCAAGAGAAGGGTGACCACTAGGACCCCTACACACCCTGCCCTTGGGCTGTAGGGCATCCTGGGGTTAGTTTCCTTCCTTGTTCCACTTCACATAAATGATTGATTGGGACACAGAGAGACAGAGAGATAGCACTTTACAGCTCAATGCTTAGGCCGTTCACCTGGAATGCGAAGAGATATGTCAAAGCACAAAAGACTGTATTTCCAATCCATTTATAGTTTCAGAACAGCTGGATAAAAGCAAACTCACCACCAACAGTAGGTATCACAATTCTGCTGGGACCTGCTATTGCAGGTTTGACAAGAAGCCTACAGACCGTTACTACAAACCTTCTTGTTTGCCCTTTACCGTTCAAATTGTCCACGCTGTAATTGAAGGTAGGTCATAACACAAGGGGTACTAACGGGGGTTCTCTTAGTCTTAAGCACATCCATGATGGAAACGAAAACCACAAACACCTTTATATATACTTACAGAAAAAAATCTGTCTCAGTAAATTGCTCTATTCAGAATAGTAGCAGAGCAAAGGGTTTAACTGTCTAAAGTTGCCCAAGTGCTTCTCAGTGACTACAGCTTAACAGAGCAATTGCTTGACCTGTGTGCTACTGTTCATTCTCCACAGCCATATCCACAGTCTGTATACAGCAGGGTCCGACAGAAAATGAAAGTATTTGCTGCATCGAAAGCTAAACTGTTATTATTGTTTACATTAGTTCAGCCACACAACAAAACTAATTGTTTCAGGACTACCAGTTTTTATGTTGGCTTTGGCTCTGATTCTGGTAGATCTCACACTGGGGAAGTACCCACAGAATTATGTTACATTCTTTGCCTTTTTTTTTAATGGAACGGTAATCTACCACTTAGCCAAACATTATCATTTTCTGCTACCATATCTCTATCATGCATTTGAACAGTATCTGCTTATCGTCAGAAGGTTTCCTGTAGTTACTCTGTAACGTATCTACAGCAAATACTGGCTTTAAAAACTTCATGTAATTTATGTGTGACTGCTTCTTTTTAAGGAATCACATATTCTCAGGTTTTTAGTGTCCTTCTCCTTTAGCTTAGAGGTTGGTCCAGCTCTAGCTTAAATTATCCTTATCTGCAGTGGTATCAGAGTTTTGTGGTCATTAATTTTCTTTCATCCCTTATCAGTGCTACCTTTGTTTTGCATGTCCTTAACATTACACAAGTCAAACAAGGTTTTGTCTCTGCTTACTCCACTCAACGATTAGCTTCTCAAATACAATTAATTTAGAAGCCTACCTGCAGTATAATAACTGTCTAATACCTGCTGGACTATGGAAAAATGAGAAGAACACTGTATATTACAGAATCACAGAATTACTGAGGCTGGAATAGACCTCCAAGATCATCAAGTCCAGCCTATGACCCAATGCCATGACATCAGGTAGACAGATATTATTATGAAAATCTGCAGTTGTGACACTAAATCTTAGTAAATGTGGTTATCGTGATGCACTATTTATATTCCTCACCAAGAAATACTGCATAAAACCAAGTTGAAATTAAAAGCAGATACCACTGATACAAGGGTAAACACACGAAGAAGTTAATTATCTCAAAACTGTACATGTAGGTCCCCTAGAAAATTCTGATCAATTCCAGTTACCCTTGGAATGCCTGTCAAAATCCCCTGGACAACTGTAACTCTGTTCTGGAAGCAAACTGTACGGTAATTATGGAAATGATCCTAAGAAAGGTTAGTAGTAGTTAGTAGTTAGTTTTGGCCTTTGACTAGATTAAATCAATTTAAAGTAAACTGTAGTATACTACTCTACCCTGATAACATCAACGAAATAATTGAAAAACATTTAAAGAACAGGGGTAGTTTGAGTCAACTGGTCTAGCGGTAAGGATCCTTTCTACACCCAAGAGACGTTTCTAACAATCAAATAGGTGCAGCAAGTTATACATCGAGAATTTAAACTTGCTGAATACTTCCAGTGTCAAAAGGACTTCACTGAAAGTTTCCTTTGACCTTACCTACGATGTGGTAGAGCTGGCAAAGCTAATCACCAGCTAATTTCTTCACTTATAATTTATGCACATAATTTTAGTTATTTTAGATGAGGAAGAGAGAACGTGAGGTGTCTGTGTCACTGCTGTTAAGCACATTTGAGTACAAACAGGCTCATAAATTGAAACCTACATACTCTGATTACTGGAGTACCTGCTAAATTATCTGAAAACTTAATTTGTGCTTAAAAAGCACATCACCTTCAGTGCAAGAGGACACATTTTCATACAGAACAACACAAAGTCATACCCAAATCAAAAGGAAAAGAAATTAATACTTTGAGTGACATCTCCACTACCGTACGTTTGATATCTAGTGTCCATGACAACATTGGGACAGTGTTGTGTGAGAGATTTCACAAACCTTTGGTTAGACTGAGCCTCTGCACAAAGAATTTACAATATAAACATGTGTGTTTGCACACGAGGGTCAGTTCACCTGCTAACTTCTGTAATTGCAGCTGCCCAGCTGTGCGTGCCAGGCCGCAGCGTGTGCATGTGTCAAGGTCATCTTCTGTGTGGTCAGTGCTGAAGCATCTTGAGTGGTTTGACTGTATGGGTGGTTGTACAGTCACAATCAGAGACACCAAAGGGGAAACAGAGAGGAAATAAAGAATATCTGGCAGTATCAAAGGATGGAGAAAATTGAGATGACAAAGCAAGATTTTCGTGTTCTAAAAGAGGAGTTAGACTAGGTGATTAGAATGTGCCTTTCTGAAGCGTGTTAGAGAGGAGGAAGTCATCCATCCACACTGATACTTAAAGGGACATACATTTTCGGTTGTCATTATGGAAAAGTTCTGCTAAAAAAGTCCTCATCTTTTAGTTTTTAAAGTTTTAAGCGATTCCTGCCTTGCAGGCCTAGAGAGTTCATAGTTGGCTGCATTTTACTGTCCATGCAGTGAGTCCATGGGTACAACAATTCACTTACTACTATTCTGACAGAACATTCATTCCGTATTGCTCTCGTCTTACACAAGAGAACTTTCACAAGTCACTTCTTTGGACCAAATTTTCTTTTTTACAGTGCTTATTGTGGTCCTATTCCCACGCTTATTTCTATGTATACACTTATGCTTAACTCTTCTAAATTTTTGGTTTATATTTAAAAATGAGTAAAACACATGCCAAACATGTTCAGCCTTTATAGCGTGGAAGAATGAAACCCTGGCTTTGTGCACACGATTGGTATAATTTAGAAAACTGCCGTTTCAGAGTCTCGTCTTGTTGAAACTGTGCCTCGCCGTTTGAACAGTAGACCATTTTTACAGTTTAAGCTCCATTCTGGATCTCCTGGATGCACAGTCACCGGCAAGCTGCTCTTAAAGGCTAAAGACAACCACACAAAATGGAAGGGCCAGGCCGATCTTGCTTCATACTGGACCCTGAGAAGCCCTTACAGGTCACGATTGTTAACTACTGTCCTGAACCACTTTGGTGTCTGCAAAATGCTAGAAACAGAATCGTCATGGTTCCAGAACCGACTGGATGATCCATTCCTGCCACTGTACTTTTAGGTGCATGAGGCACAGTCTCACGTGGTTTAATTACAGATCTTACATAAATGTTCATGTACAAAAGACTCGTGTGTTTTATATTCTAGGTTGAGAATAGATTCAGCCATTTTATCTACCCTCTTTATTTCCCCCTCTTTGTTCCTTTTGGGACTAACTCGGAATATCATTACTAGAAAACTGTCATTGCACCATGTTACACCACATCGTAATCTGCAGTTTCACGGGCACTGCCCTCCGTGGCTCAGTTAGTAACGAAGAACGGTTCTTCACCAAGAAGATGCCATTAACAGCAGTACTTTAAAGGTCAATTACAGCAGCTTTAGTGGCATATCTGTGTGAAACTATTTAAACTGAACTTCTCCGTGTGGGTGCTGATTATTTGTTGTTTGTGGGGTGCCTGTGCCAGCTGCATCTGATCTCAGCGAGCATCCCCCTCAGCAATATCATAAATTGGCAATAACCAGAACTCCTCGATACGTTTATTTTTCTTTAACAAACTTTCAGTCCTTTCAACGGGTTTCACCGTGCTAGTTCCTCTGGAATGCAAATGTGCCACGGACAGGCAAAATGTGAGAAATTCCTAAGGGGTCATCACTTTCATCTCCTCTATGTATCCAGTATGGAGGAAGAGAAGGAAACCAATGTCATTGTGTGAAGGAAAAATCTGCTTTACGTCATTCAGCAGCTGTTTCGAGTGTATGAAGATGACCTTGCCTGGAGTTAGAAAGCACATTCTCCACATACTATGCAAGTGGATAAAAAGTATTTCCACAAAATTCTTGGCATATGAAAAAGATTGAGATATCATTTTCAGACAGGCCTCTGATTGTTTCTCTGAAACTCTTACATGCAGTGTGATTTTGTAGGAATAAAACACAAAATCACTTCTGATAAATTTATAATCTTTATATTAATTAGGTATCATTAGTTTGCCTAGAATGCATTTAGGTTGACATTCTTGTAACCTTCTGAGTATCTTTGTTTAAGAAACATTTCTGTAAAGCAGTTCAGATTATTTCAACAGATAACTAAGGGAAGCATAATGGGATTTAAAAAAAAAAAAAAAAGATTGTTTTTCTTAGCAGCCTGATCCATTCTGGAAAGCAGTGCTTGACTGGCAGTAACCTTTGCAGCTGACAAATGCCATTTGTGGTCCTTATGAAAAACTGGCCCAAAGCCAAGTTAAAAACCTCCAGCAAAAAAATTATTATAAATTCGCAAGTACTCAGTGGCAGGCGCTTGATGGCATATGGCCGCTAAATATGCCAAGGATTCTTTAGAGCACACCACATCACTTAGGAGCTCCTAGCTGCCAAACTGCTGGTGCTTGTGACTTCCTTCAGGGTCCAAGCTCCTACCCATGCCCTCCGGAGGGTCTAAGCTGGTCTCTTCCTGCAATTTCTGCTTTCTGTAGAAACGGGAGACCCCAACCCTAAGAGCTCACTTTCTCCATGTCTTGTGTGGTAAGACTGCCTCTTCCCTTGTGTGGTCTGTGCCATCGTGTGCATTACAAGGGATCCACCTTCAGGTTTTATAGGGCTGTCTTAACTCAGACATTTCTAAATGCTCCTTAAATAGAGTTTTGCAAATTCATTCTTCTAATTTTAGTGTCATCTCACTTTTATGTGATTTTCTAAATGTAATGTTAGGCTAAAAAATTATGTCTTGACATATTTATGTGTGCTTCTGTCAAACCTCTGACTCTGGTGAAGAGAGAAAAGGCTCAGCTACCAGTACTGTAGATGCTGAAATCTTGCATGAGGTGAGGCTTGTACAAAAAGGTAATATTAGATTAACTGATATATTTGGAAGAAAAAACCTCAAACTTTACAGTCCTTTATGAGTTCTTCTTCAGATCTGAAGTAAAAGCGGCAATCCTGAAAGATCTTCTAATTTACATCAACTCAGGCTTACGTTTTATGCAAATTTGTCCAATATATTTTACTACTTAGCTATGATACTCCATAACCAATGTCCATATTAAATGCCAACAACACAAAAGAGTCTGGCATGGACTTTGGGTTTAGCAGGTTTTGATCTGAAGTGTTTACCTTTGGTTAAAACAGACACTGTATAGAATGTCCCTGAGACTTCTCACACAGGCATGTTATGGGTGCTATCATTCATTCTTTCTGACAGAGAAATGACAGAGGGGAGCATCACGCCGTAAGTCCCCCACAGGAATCCCCATCAAAAGGTGCGGAGAGGTTCCATAAAAACTGCTGTCAGAAAACGGCCACCAGTGACTGACTTTCTTAACTTCCTCCTGCACAGCTGTACAACTCATGGGCCAGCAGTGCTGCTTCCACAATGGAGATCCTGGAGTGTTTATTCACCTTTTTTTTTCGGTTGCTTTTGCATAGCTCATCGTCCCGCTAGACTTGTGCTTATACAGACCTGTGACTCTCCTGGTTCTATTGCCATTAGATCTCCTAAAATCAGTAGAAACCCCACAGGTCATAGTTTTGTGCAAAAGCAAAGGCATCAGCTCTCGTGGGCACGTGTCAGAATTTGTACAGACAGATTTAATAGGATCATCTTTCATAGCTATCACTTTAAAATACCTGGCTGCTGAAAGCAGACATATGTCAGAAATTAATGGATATATAATATCATTCTTGATTAAATCGTTGTTACTATTATGTAAATGAACTATAAAACCAATAAAGTTGCCTTTAATTAGTTTGAAAAGATCAAGGATATAGATATTACTCAAAAAATTCCAAGAGACAAGAATATTGCACCTTACTCTGGTGCTACCTTGTAACTACAGCTGTGAACGTTCAGCTAACATCAGCTGAACGACTTACAATTTACAGAACAGGGAAGGATGCAATGTATGGTTCTTACTTAAAGGGACTCTCAGACTGACTCTGGAGTACTCTAGAGCTCTAAACTTCAAACATAGGGTTTGATCTACAGGTCTTTAGACTCTTCTTGAGCAAAGTGCAGATCATTTTTGATGACAATTTTGAGGAACACGGATTCCTGTACAAGATCCTGAGTGTTATTGTCTTAGTGACCTCGGCATTTCAACTCAAGTCAGTAGAAGGATGGGATCAAAGACTGTTCCGGGGCATGCCGAAATACACCGCAAGTAGCTGTCAGGATGTGGAAAGGTTTTACACTTTCATCTGGGTACTTCAACTCTTAAAAAAAAAAAAAAAACAAAAAACCAAAACCAAAACAAAACAGCAAAGCCACAAACAAGATACCAAACCTTTTATCAAGATACATTTAAATCTTAGTTTTAAAGCACCATTGCTAATCCTGCTCACCCACTCATTTTTGTGCAATTGATCACAATGGCATAAGTCAGACAGCATTTTTCTGCATGGCTTGTTAAACATGCCAATTTGACAGGCTGCTTTAGGAAAAGGTTTCTGCTCTTGCTGTTTGGTTTAGCAGATGCTGGGTGGCAGTTCTGTGCTTGCAGCACAGGGGACTGAGGAGACAGAAGGATCTCCAGGAGGCAATATGGCAATTGTCCAGTGTAAACTCAGCTGCCTCCAATAGGCATTCTCATTGAGGACTGTCCCCAGTTCAGTTATTCATTTGTCAGATCAACCCGACATCGTCTTCTGCTTGGAAAAGTAACTGGCATAGTTCTGCATTCAAGGAATGGAATTAGCTGCTACTGGGGATATAATGGAGAGGATGAAACGAAGCAGGGAACAGTGCAAAGCAGATCAGTATGTGATAAGATCCAAAGGTTTCCAAAGTATGCTGCTTTGCATGTTGGAATTTGCTGAGTACAAAGGAAAAAAAACAATGCATAGAAAATTCCTAAAATAATCACAAGCCAAATTGTAACAGTCTTTCAGAACTTTACATCTCTAGCTGGCAGAGCCAGTAGATATGAGAGAACCATTAACAAGTAGACAGAAAACTGAGGGAAACCTTAGTATTCTTCATCTATCATGAGATTAACAGGTCTTACTGATTATCTACCACTTGATTTATACTAAATGCTTTCAAGCATTTCACATTCGTAATTTTCAAATACAAGAATAATTAAACTTTGATTTCTGGGGATTACACAGACACAGGTAACTTAGATTATTGTCCAGTCTTTAAAAAATGTGCACCAAGCAGAAAAATGACTAGCATGTTGTAGCTTTAAAATAAAAGCTGCTTGAGTTTGGGGGTTTGGGTTATTTTGGTCTGAATAATGCAAGAGGAAGAATGAAAAGCTTTGGTGTTGGCTGTAGTTGTGTTTTTACTGTTTCTAATACTGGATCACAGAACATACAAAGGTTTTACAGCCCCACTATAAAACAGCTCTTTATCTTTTCTCCACTAATTCTGTGGTGTCACATTTAACAGAACTAGGAAGCTGGAGATAATATGGATGTTTGCAGATTAGATGTCAGGTAATAAATAACACTAATTTCACATACCTACAAATGTAGAGGCACCTTATCACTGTTTAAGCTTCTCACTCTTTGTAATGCCTGCCAACATTTTAACCCAGGCAAATTACGGTATTGTTTTTGCTGTTTTTTCACTGGGATAAAATACACAGTCATAATGACCTTTTATCAGATTTCATGGTATAAAAGGACTTTGGTGTTTAATTCGAGCTGTATGTTGCTAAGACAATTTCAGAGCTCCTGTTTTGGAAGATGTTTTTATCTTACCTTTTAGTCGTCGTATCTTCTTTTCACAGTGGTCTAAGTACCACTTGCCCACGAAGATGCAGCTGTGACACTGCCCAGTCAGTGCAATGCTACAGAGCTACGGAGATCCCCAGAGAGATTCCTTTTACCACCAGGAGACTATACATCAGTCACAGCAAAATTAAACAACTGCAGGTAGGAAAAAATCCAATTAAAATACTTCCTGTAGTGTGCTGTAACTGAAAGCTGGGCTTGACAGATGGTTTCAAGGAAAGGGAAAACCTTATTTCACATTTTAAAAACTGATGAAATTATGGTTTTATTTTCACTTACTTTGTAAAGCTATGAAAATATATTCCTATAGTGTTTTCATTATCCTGCAGTTCCTGAATGCCAGTTAGTGCTGCCACAATGATATTTTGTATGCAACTCAAAAAATAGTAATTTAGAATAAGGAGCCAAAAGTGGACTTTTGTTTTTTATATAGTCAAATAGCCATTGACTCACAGAGTAATTTTTAAACTTGTTAAAACCTTTTGCTACTCTTGATACAATAGAATACTTTTCACAGTAAATGGAAAGGCTTTATATAGCTAGAATAATTTCCGTAATGAATGAAATTGCAATTCTTTCCCCCCCTTCTAGAGTTGCAAGTGTCAGGTACACCTTCTATTAGATAGGGCAGAGGGAGTAAGTTAAGAGTCTAAGGCAGAGCGTGAGATGTTTCTGAAAGCAATCCTAGGCCTATCTAATAACCCAGCTTCTAACTGACGCTGACGGTTATCCATGTTATTTCAAAAGTTTATTCCGGGTTTCTTGAGGCTTCTTGTGGTTTTCTTGGTTTCCCATACCTTCAAGAGTCTAAGTTCATTGGTGTGATACAGATGTATTGGTGTGCTCTAGTTAAACAAAAGATCTGTCAAATTAATTCTTTATTAGGAAATAAATTTTCTGTGCAAAACCCCTCAATTATTTTCTTTCCAAAATAAGGAAGCTGAATTATTTTTCCTTTCTTAGGCTAGTTGCCCATACCTGTCAGCTACTCCACAGTTGCTAATAAAGGGGCCTTAGTTTCTGACTAGAGCAAAAGACAGGCGTTATAAAGCATTTACATGTGGGATGTACGTGAATAGAGTAGTGGAAGAAGTATTTTATGGCTGTTCAGAACTAATGGTGCATGAAACCATCTAAGGAGAGAGTTTTTCACTCTATACATTAATTCAGCTGAGCAATCAGTATGCCTTACTTCAGCTGCTCACTCGGCACTGAAAAGAAGTAAGTCCTTTCAGGCTATCTGCCTGTAGTCATGTAGATTCTTTCCTTAAGATTAGACTGGGCCAGTGAATATATTTTTCACTTTTCTTTCCATGTAACAAATTATGCATCTGAGGTCTTCACATCCTATGCTTAAAATACGCAGCCGTGCAATCCCACTGGCACGTACCGTGGTGCTCGTAGAAACAGGTTTTAGAGTATTTGTCTGGAAGTGCTAAAACAACTCTGCAGGGCTTGTTTTGTTTGGTTTTGTTTGTTGTATTTTTTCTAATTCCTTCATTTACCTAATAATAGAGAAAATGTATTTTCAAAGAGAAGCTGAATGAAAGTGTAGACTTCCCACAGCTGACCTCCAAGAGACTTTTATATGTAAGCATTCACGTATACTACGGTTTGGCAACAAACCACCTCGAAAGAATAAACAAATATTGTTTCAAACTGAGCACGTTATTTTGGGGCATTATTTTGCATTGGTTATTAATAAAATTGTAAAGAAATAAAACAAAGAAAAGAAGATACTTTGTATGCTAAATACAGTACATTTTGAAGAAAAAACAAGGAAAAAAAAAGTAGATCTTTTTTACTCAGATTAATTTTGTATTTGTTCTGACAGGGCTGATCAGCATTGAAAACACCAGCTGGGATTTTTGCTTTTGGTATTTTTACAAACCGGGTTTGTTATAAACAAGACTTCATAATAACAAAACTAGATTAATTTTAGCATCTCTCTTTCAATATTTCCTGCCTCCTCATTGATTTGAGGACCAAATATAACATGTTTACTCTCACTTTAAGATGCAAGTTTTTTCTAACTGCGTTAATATGTGTGGTTAGAATTGTTTATCGGGCCCCCACAATAGGAGACTGGTTTGAGAAACTGCTTATAACAAATCCCAGTTCACAAAAATTCTAAAAGAAATTTAAACAAGTCATTAAAAAAATGACAAATGATTAAACTGTTCTGGAGATCTACTTTTTTAAATGTAAAGCTATATTAGTATCACTTTACAGGCGCTTCAGTTAGAGAACAAAACGTCATTTCGTAGCAGAAAGAGAGCTGATAGGCTTTCAAAGGTGTCTTTATTCGTATTAGAAAGACCGTGTGGTTTGTAACAGCGTGGATAAATGTTTAAATCTCAGAGCAGCATGGCCACAAAGCCTAGCAAAGCATACCAAATAGGTGGAAAATAGAGATGATAATAATCCGCATTAAGAAGCCTAACATCATTACGGAATGAATGTCTGTACACTGACCTTCACATAGCTCCCTGCCACTTTAAAAAGATGAAAATTAAGCCTCTTAGAGACATACAGCATTCAACTGAGGAAAGGCAGGAAATACTGCTTTTGAACTTAGAGGAGAAAATGGGTTGAATTTACAAAACTTCACATTAGTTTCAAATTCCTTAAGACTGTTTTATCACTTACATACAACCATACTTCTCTGCTCTTGAGCAATGCAGTTCATTCCTACGCAACTTCTCGTGATGAAGTTTTGCAAGATTAGGCCCCTAATCATGACCGAAACTGGGCATGCAATTCTGTCATTGCTATATAGCAATATAGATATATGTATTTAAAAACTGCATTCATAGAAAAAAGGTAGAAAATAGACAATTTATTTATTTGCTGTTGAGAATATCAGGGGTTTTTTATGGAGGTACACTCCCTCATTGAACTTAAACGTAATTGATGGACAAACCTGCATCAACAGAGGTTCCATATCTCACTAACTGCATCACATCTTGCAGTGCTTGGAAATGACTTTACAAGACAGAATAAATGTAATCAGAAGGTGGTGACAACTGAGTATAACAAACCAAAATGAGATCTGTCTCCACTTGCACAGCTGTGTGGACTCTAATTTCAACAGAAGTTAAAATGCAGAGCTCGTAGTTAAGGTAAAGAGATACAACCCCAAAACGTACAAGAGTTGGATAAATGAAGCTGGAAGGAATCTTTTAACAGTCACCTATCTTTATAAGTTGATTTCACATATGCAGGTATGACAGCCACGTGTATTCAGTCAGGATCGTAGAACAAAGTTACTACCCAGTACCTTCACTGCAAAAGGACTTGTACTGCCTTCCATGTAGATTCCTGACTGGGATGAGAGGTTATGCTGTCGAATGTGCTTTATAGCTTATCTCAATGAGACTAAAATGTGCTGGCAGCTACCAAGCTGTCGGGGAAATAGCATGAAGACTATAGTGTTAGTTTAACACCACTTACTGATGTGGTACTCCTGAGACCTATAGTGAGATGCTTATTGCACACGGGAGGAGAAAATGGAGGAGGACACTCCTTCCCACCTCTCCCACATAGAACACCTGCTCATCTTGCTCTGAGCTTTCTGTGATCCCCATCCAAATGGATTTTTAAAAAAATCAAGCACCTAGGTCAATGGGCAGCATCTCTGGTAATTTCAGAAAACTACTGTTTAAGCAACTGGTGTTCCTGGAGAATTCCCAGGTTCACCCTCATTGCACGCTTCCTCATATCTCAGCTTCGTGGAAACTGTCAGATTCACTTAAGTTTGCTTCTGAACTTCAGACACAAGATGGCAAGCTTTGTAAACAAGCAGGTTCCGACAGAGCAGAAAAGTAATGAAGCTATTAGCGTGTCTCTGTATATTGTAGTCAGAGTCAATATCTAAGTTCCATTTACCATTGCAAAGCACCTGTTAATTACCAACTAACAAAAAACTAAGTTCCTGTGAAAGCAGTCTGTTCCACACAGGTGATCTTCAGACCAAGCTGATCTGATGCTTTTGGTTTGGTCATCTTACTGTGAGGTTTTTACTTTAAAGAAAAGGAGAGAGTGGGGGAAGAGAAGAAATACAAGCATCGGATTTTAGTTTCCTGATAAAACTTTATATAGGGGGAGGTGATGAAATCCATGTGCATATCCTCTGGGGAATACACACTGCAGTGACAACACTGCTGAGATATGGAAATGGTTCTATGATGAACTCAAACCTGCTCCAGCAAGCTCTGCTGAGCTCAGTGAACAGTAACGACTATCTACTTTCTGCAAAGATTTCTATTGGTGATATTAGCTCTCCATTTTATAGAGGCTATCCACCAGGCAGAAATAAAAGGAATATTCCTTCTTCAAACATGTGTATTTGCTCAAAACCAGACACAATATGTAATTACATGTCTAGAATTTCATTGTTTATATAAATACTGGCAGACCGCAGGTACCTATAATAACACCTCTATCATTACCACTTCTCTTAGTTTCTCATTCTGGATATATAGTCCCTCAACATATACTAGGAATTTTCAGAGCACCCATAAGAAGTAACCAGTGAGATTATCCATAAAAAGATGGTGTACTGTCACATGATTTTTTTTTCTCTTTAAGATTACTGACTTCAGGAGAATGTCAGCCCTTGAAGAGCTGGTCCTGTCATGCAGTGGCACAGAATCAATAGAAAACAACACTTTCAAAGCTCTGAGCACCCTGAAGTCCCTGGAACTCTATAAAAATCAGCTAAAGCAAATACCCACCTTCCTTCCATCTGGACTTGAAATTTTAAAACTTGCTGATAACTCCATCAACACTCTGCATGCATCTGATTTTGAAGGTTTGATGAAACTAAGGGTGCTCGATATCCGGAACAACTTGATTGCAACTCTGCCTCCGAGTGCATTTTCTTCCCTTTGCAATTTACAGAGTCTCATTCTGGATGGCAACAACATGGAGTCTGTGTCGGCACCGCTTAAGCTTCCTATGCTGAAGTATCTGAGCATGGTTGATAATAAACTGAACTCCTTCCCAACCAACTTCTTTGTATCTTTCCAAAATCTACAATTTCTCAGTTTAAGTGGCAACTTTCTGACAAAAGTGCCTCTTGACCTACCAAAATCCCTGCTCTCACTAAAATTAGAGAAAAACCGACTTAAAACAGTAAGACTTCGAGACATGAAGCACCTAGAAAACCTGACTGAGTTCTTCCTGTCAGAAAATCACCTAACATCAATAGATGGTGCCCAGCTTCTCCCTAACTTGACAACACTGGAGCTCTCTAAGAACCGGCTCCACGCTATGCCACTCAGGCTGCCCAGCAAACTGCAGAAACTCGACTGCAGCAATAACCTGATTCAAAGGGTCACAGCACAGGACTTCCAAGGACTACAAGACCTCAAGCATTTGTTTCTTGACAACAATGCTGTTCGCATGTTTGAGGCAGGAGCTCTTCAGCAGTGCGCTCAACTTTCAAATCTGGCGCTGGAACAGAATCTCCTCATTTCTATTCCGCTGAGGCAAGTGAATCTGGGGACAGCAGGTTCCCAGATGTCATCTCTCCTTCCTTACATTATAAGAATGAGGGCCAAACTGGAACAAAATTTGTATTCAGACACAGTGATGGTCAAAGTCTATCCATACCATAAACCCACTGCCATAACTGGCACTAATTAGCACTCTTGTTAGTACTCTCAGCATAGAAGTAGAGCTGTGTTCATTACATCTGTGGCTTTCAGTGAATCTACTCATTTCACATCTCTCCTGCCAACGAGACTACTTTGTTTAATTAGCCCACAAATAAGAGGAATCTGCTAGGAGAACATAACAGTATTATTACAGAGAAGTTATACTGATGCTTAGATTTATCTTCCCCCATAACACAAAATTAATAGAGCATTCAGTAAAAAGGAAAGACGGCAATTTTAAAGCTGATGTTTCTAGCAACCCACACTGAGTTTATTGTTGGTGAAATATTGAGATTTCAGGAGCTGAGTCTGGCCAAAATGAATGTGCTTTTTCAGTGGATATTAGCATTCTCGACTTCATTAAATTCACACATTACAAAGTATTTGGAATGCATATAAGCTCTCCAGCTTCAGGCTATAAGCAAAATTCTAGTCAAAGGAGCACAGAAGAAACATCCCTTGGGCACACTGTGTTCATTAATGCCTGGCTTGCAGGTTCTCTCTCATTCAGCTGAGTGTTGGTCCTGGCCATTATCAGAGATGGCATATTAAGCCAAATGCAGCTGCTCTGAGGCAATTTTCTTATTTCAAGAAGCTGTGCAATAAGATGGCATATAAATAGTGAAGTAATTCCATTAACATCAAGTTCTTTAATACAACTGCACTTTTAAATTTTATTTTTATGGCTTGTGGACAGGTTTAACTAGCCCAAATAAATAATGCAGTAAGATTTCAATTCATTTAGCATCAGGTTCTTTAGCATTTGAATCTATTTGGCAGCAGCTTTATAATCAGAAAGTGATTTAGTGCTGTATAAATATTTGATTTCAGTCTAGCTTGACAGGAATGTTTAATGCTTTCTAGTTACTTCAGTATTGTGCAATCCATCTTATTTTACAACCTTCGCAGTCAAGAGAATTAACAGGAAGGAGTTCTCTATTAGGCTTTAAAAAGTATGGCTTTTAAGGAGATATTGGCAACTTTTATTTTCAACTCAACAACAAATACAGATTTCAAGGGAAGGCTGTAAACATAAAGGAGGGAAAAAATGACAAGATGTAAAATTTATGTACTTAATATAATTGTCTGACGATCACCAAGTACGCATGGATCTACAGACATGGAAGTATTGTATCTGACAGTTATCTGAGAACTCAGTCACCAGTGTCAAAGGCTGAAAATTATAGCGAATATGCCACAGTGAATGGGTCTTCACAGTTATTTGGCAGGAATGAGGAGAAAGAAAGATGCCTTTTTTTTTTTTTTTTTTTTTTTTTCCTGGGAAGAAAATAAACCACAAATTCAAGTATATTCAGGACTTGTAGAGAAGAGCCTACACCCCCTAAGATCTGCAGTAGGTGATATCCTACTGTCTGACATCAGTGGCATTAGGGTTTTACCCCAGAGTACCCTCCTGACATTACAGCGTCCTATTGAGCAAAAATAATCATCGCCTGTGGTTAGGTTTCAAAACACACTTTTTGCAGTCACAAGTGTTTGGTAAGATCAGATTTTGTGGCATGACTCACCATATCAACACATGAAATTCCCATCTCCCCCAGGAAATACAGCACAATACAGAACAGCCCTCTTCTTGAAATAGTCCCACTGAAGTTGTGAGATGTACGCAAATACGGCAACCACCTTTCAGCCTAAGAGGTCAAACTCAGCTTCACACAAAACAGCTGGTGAGGGTCACAATGCCCCCTCTTAATAATTTTCAAAGGTTTCTCATACTGAGAATGAGATCAAAGGTATCTCACTGATTGTGGCATATTGCTGTTGTATTCTGAACAGCTTTATTATTTATAATTTCCCTGGGAGTTTCAGTGAATACATTTCCTTAAAATCTCTAACCATAACTCTTAATTTCATCATCTTGCATACTACTGTACTAAAATGATTTTTAAGGTACTGTCAAATTAGTTTGATTAAAAATATTCCACACCAATTAACTGGCTTTTCTGTTAAGCACTTGTCACTAACTACAGCAGGAGAAAATTAGAAGATTGTAAATAAGCAAAACATTTGAAATAAAATAGTCTTATCATACAAATTTGTAAGATGTATGAAAATGAGAACGATACCGACCAGACTAGTATCATTTCCAGAGATTATCAGCTTTTATTTTCTTTCTTTTAAAGGCAACCAGTTCTAATTCCTTCAGGTACTATTTTAAAAGACCATCAAGAAGCACTTTTATTTGCACTGTTGCTGATTTCTTAAACAGGATATTACCAGAAGTACTACTTCTGTGATGATTAATATTTGAATCTCATAGGAGCAGGAGAACAAAATAGAACAAAAATTCTCATTCTCAATGAACAAAACCTCTTTTTAAACAAATTTTATACAGAAGTGCGTGAAGGAGCAGCGTTGCCATGCTTCCCTAAACTTTTTCTTGGTGCTATAGTTTTGTTGTTGGCATACTTACAGCACTGACGAGTACAAAATGCCTTTTTAAGCTTGACACTCAGCTGAACATATAACTTTCTTCATAGTACCGTACAGTAGGACTGCTGTTTAGTTCAGTTGCACAAATAGTCAGTACAGGTCAGAACTGCAATAATTTGGGAAAACAGTTCAGTTGTGCATAGACATTATTCCTACAACTTAAAAAAAACCCCATCACATTAACACTTCAGCACCACATCTGGTTTTCTTGTAGAAGATTGTGGGGTTTGTTAGTGATAGTTTTAACATGTCAGATGTGCCTGGGCAAATACCCACAACCCATTACCACTCACAGAAAGAACACCAATATGATGAATTTAACAGCTTTCTGTTGTTTTATTTTTATTCAGACTTCCAGACACTCTTGCTAGATTGGATCTAAAGGGAAATGACATAGAGGATGTTGGAGAACAAGAGCTGAAGGACTTGAAACAGCTTCAGGTCTTAAATTTACGGAATAACAAGATATCTGCCTTGGATCGCAAAGTCTTAGAGTATTTACCTCGTCTTCGTCATCTGTATTTAGATGGAAACCCTTGGAACTGCACCTGTGACCTTCTCAGAACAAGGAGAGCTCTGGTGGCCAAAGGAACGGATGTCAGGGGAGGGCAGTGCGCGGCACCAGCAGAAAGCCGGGGAGAAAGTTGGATGTCTTCCAAAAAGATTCTGCAGCAGTGTGAAGATAATCTGTCTTCCATGGAAAGAGGCAAAGAAGACAGAAAGAAAATGAAACCCAGTGAGGCCTCCAGCGTTGGAGTAAACACAGATGATGATTACTACTATTATGAATTAGATTAACCCTGTGGTTAATCTACGGTGAACCTTAAAGTTGTCTAGAGATGCCCACTATCAGCAGTGTCTCTACTGACAACCAGCCTGCTGGTCTGCCCTTAACTTTTCCTCTTTAATTTGTGCTATAAGAGGTAATAGTAGGTGAGAGAAGGGCAATAGTAGGTGAGAGAAGGGCTAAAATAAGGATGCCATTGTAAGCTGAAAATCTTTGAAAAAAATAGTTTTTCTGTGCCATTAGTACTATGTAGTCTGAGGGAAGTAAAAATACTATTGCTATCACTTAGAAAAGCAGTCTGTAACTCTGTATGGACCTTTTTATAGTAGAACCTTCTTACAGTTGCAGAAAAAAAAACCCCATAAATAAAATTCTGCAATATCACAAGACACTATTGGTAGGAGTCTGGCATTCAACACACTTAAACTCAGAGGCCTGGAGAGTTACCCTGATGTGGGCAATTCCTCAGGGTTGTTCAGAGGTTCTTGCTTTTGAGAAATTAATTTCCGTTTTCCTGAAATATTTTGCCTCTTGTATTTATTTTATACTATTTTAAATGACATGAGACAAAATTGGCCGAGCTCTAGCCAAAACACAGAAGGGTCATCTTCATCTCAGCAAATGCAACAAACAGAAGAATCAGTGTCCTGGTTAATGAGATTTAATACTAGTTCCCAAGATAATTAATTGTGAGGAATAGAACACTAGGGTCAGCTGGATGTGATTCTGTTCTTGTAAACAGAAGGAGGGAGATTCTCAGAAACATCATAGAATCAGAGAATTATAGGTTTGGGTTAGAAGAGAACTTTAGAGATCGTCTCGTCTGAACCCCCCGCAGTGAGCAGGGACATCTTTAATTAGATCAGGCTGCTCAGAGCCCCATCCAACCTGACCTTGAATGTTTCCAAGGATGGGACATTTACCACCACTCTGGACAACTTGTATGTTTCACAATCCTCCTGGCAAAAAACGTCTTCCTTATGTATCATCTAAAGATACTCTCTTTTAATTTAAAACTATTACCACAACAGGCCCTGCTAAAAGGACTGGCCCCATCTTTCTTAGAGGCCCACTTGAAGTACTCAGAGGCCACAAGAAGGTCTCCATGGAGCCTTCGTTTTTCCAGACTGAACAACCCCAACTCTCTCAGCCTGTCTTCATAGGAGAGGTGTTGCAGCCCTCTGATCATTTTTGTGGCCTTCCTCTGGACCTGCTCCAACAAGTTCAAGTCCTACTTCTGCTGAGGACTCCAGAACTGGACACAGTACTCCAGGTGGGGTCTCCCCAGAGCACAGCAGAGCAGCAGAATCACCTCCCCCAATGTGCTGGTCACACCACTTTTGACACAGCCAAGGATATGGTTAGCTTTCTGGGCTGTGAATGCACGTTGCCGGTTCACGTCCAGGTTTTCATCCACCACTACCCCCAAGTCTTCTCTGCAAGGCAATGCAGAGAATTCTCAATCCCTTCATCCCACAGCCTGTATTGATACTGAGGATTGCCCTAAGTCAGGTGCAGGACCTTGCACTTGGCCTTGTTGAACCTCATGAGGTTCACAGAGGCCCACTTCTCAAGCTTCTCCAGGTGCCTCTGGATGGGCATCCTGTCCTTCAGGTCTGTCAGCTGCACCACTCACCTCGGTGTCACCTGCTAAATTGCTGAGCATGCACTCAATCTCATTGTCCATGTCACTGATGAAGATATTAAACAGCCCTGGTCCCAGTACAAGACCCCTGAGGGACACCACTTGTCACATCTCCATTCGGACATTGAGCCATTGACTACTACTCTCTGGATGCCACCATCCAAGCAATTCCCTATCCACTGAACAGTCCACCCATTAAATCCACATCTCTCCAAATTATAGAGAAGGATGTTGCGGGGGGCCATGCCTAAGGCCTTATAGAAATCCACACAGATGACGTCCATAGCACTTCCCTTGCCCACTGATGTAAGCACTTCAGCATAGAAGGCCACTAGGTTGGTCAGGCAGGACTTGCCCTTGGAGAAGCCATGCTGGCTGCCTTGAATCACCTCCCTGTCCTTCATGTGTCTTAGAGCTTCTGGGAGGACCTGTTACATGATCTTCCCAGGCACAGAGGTGAGGCTGACAGGTCGGTCTTCTTTCCACCCTTTTTAAAAACAGGTGCAATGTTTCCCTTTTTCTGGTCACCAGGCACTTCACCTGACTGACAGGACTTTTCAGATGTCACGGAGAGTGGCTTGGCAACTACAACAGCCAATTCTCTCAGGACTCTGCGATGCATCTCATCAGGTCCCATAGACTTATGTATGTTCAGGTTCCTCAGGTGGTCACGAACTTCATCTTCTCTTACAGTGGGAGAGACTTCGCTTCCCGGTCCCTGTCTTGCAGTCCATCAACTGGGGAGGTGTGAGAAGAGAGGTTTCCAGTGAAGACTGAGGGAAAAAAGTTGTTAAGTACCTCAGCATCCTCCTCATCTGTTGTTATCGGCTTGCCAGTCTTCCTCATCAAGGACGGTACGCTTCCTTTGACCTTCCTTTCCTGGTTGACATGCCTGTAGAAGCCCTTCTTGCTATTCTTTGCACCTCTTGCCAAGTTCAGCTCCAGCTGCACCTTGGCCTTCCCGACCCCATCCCTACGCAACCAGGCACTGTCCCGATACTCTTCCCAGGATACTTGTCCCTTCTTCCACTGCCTGTGCAGTTCCTTCTTGCTCTTCAGTTTGACCAGCAGGTCTCGACTCGGCCATGTTGGTCTCTTGCCTTCCTTGCCTGATTTCTTACACCTGGGGATCGAGAGCTCTTGCACTTTATGGAAAGTGTCCTGAAATATCTGCCAGCTCTGCTCAGCAACCTTGTCCCTGAGGGCTGTTTCTCAGGGGTAGGTCTCTGCCTCTGCAAATATTGGGATAAGATCAAGTGAGACAAAGTTTTCAGGAGTTTATTTTGGTAGATGAATAGCTAATTGACTACAGTATAGCTCAGGATGCTGGCTGTATACTTTTTGGTTAGGTGTACTTCACCTGGGAGTACACACTGCAACTGCCCCCCTTCACTGGCAGGAACCTTCCAGACTTCTGCATGGAAAAAAAATGACTTAATGATGTATGCATCAACTCTGGTGTATGTACAGATTTTATCAAGCAGCTCCCAAAGTGCTTGAAAACTAAACAAAATTGGATTACTGAGACCACTAAAACCAGTGACTTACAAACAGTAATCTAAGGGGTTTCCTGGCAGTTCATAAATCTCAGCTGATAACTGAGCAGCAATAACACCAGCAAATTACTTTTCAAAGCAAACATTTTCTATTATTCTTTATCTTCTGTTGGCATTCAGTAACTGAGTAATCAGTTACACTTGCAGAGGCTATTTTGTCAGGTGTCAGAGTGCAGCTATTTGGTTATGTCGCCTATGCAAATGCAATTGATGCTTTGGTTTCTTAGGCACCCAACACATTAAGCTCTACAACTGGAATATGAAGACCTATGTTCATTTCTCTTTACATTTTACATTTTTCAGTGTATCGGCACCCACACAAATTTTTGGTAGCTAAAATTTAGGTATTTAAGGAATGGCACAAGCCTTCCTTGTGGTTCGATGTGTTGGTTTTGCTTGCTAATGTTAGCCTGTTGGTCTAACGGCTGGGAAGTAGTTATTTTCTGAGCATGCAAAATATTTCTGTAATACATATTTTTTTAATTCAATTTTATATTGGCAGGTTGTTTTAATAGAGTTCTTTAAATATCTCCCTGTGTCATTTCAGCCCACCCACCCATCTGTCTGATGGCACAAGGTTAGCTTGTCAACTCTTGCTTTTGTACTTTGCCTGCAGAGGGATTTGTCTCTTTGGATCTGTAGGCTGTTAGAAGCCATGGTAGCAAAAGCCTGGCAAGTGAAGGTTTTGCAAGAGACTGCGAAATGGAGCGTGCGACCCTGAGGCCTCACCACCTGAGCTGCCACAGAGGTGTGCTCAGCGGGTTTCGGGGGGCTGTGTACCCGATTTCCCACGCCCGTACTGCAGGCCCGCCCGGCAAGTACCTGCAGCATGCGTTGAGGGTGAAACATACTGTCTAATGAAGACAGCCACGAGGCCCACCTGCCTCTGTGGTGTTCACATTTCCCCCCATTTCCAACGCCAGCACAAACGAGGCGCTATGGCTGCCAAGAACAGGCACGGGGTTGGACACAGGGAGGGTCCTAAGCCCCTGAAGCAGCCGAAAGACTGGGAGCCCGGCCCGAGGAGGCGTGCCGCGGCTCGAAGCTACGCAGAAACTGTTCAAGGTTCTTTCCGCGCTCCGCCTGTCCCGCCCCGGTCCACAGACGGCGCGGCCGCCACCACCGCCCACCGGCGCAGGCGGCCCCTCCTCGAGACCCCGCCCACAGCAGGGGGCGGGGCTGCGCCCCGCCCCGCCGCGGGCCTTTCCCAGCCTCCCCCGCTCGCCCC
>JAAGNO010022553.1:0-18798 GCA_033439905.1 Ceryle rudis
CCACCTTCTCGTCCCTCGGAGCAGGACGCGGGCTGGGAGCAGCCGCACGAGCCCTCGGGGGCGGCCTTGGTGTATCCTAAATTGGATGGCGAGGCTGCTGCCTACTCGTCGTCTTTTTTGGTCTCTGCATTGTGGGGGGAAAAAGGGGAAGGTCTGCTTCAAGCACCCGATTTCTGTGGGATTTTGGATCCTCCGAAGTACATGCTCACGAATGAGACTGTTCACCTCCTCCAAAATGTTATGACCAGCCTCTGAGGAAAAGGTGCCAGGCTGCACATAATGTGGTGCAGAGGTGGACAAGTATGTGCTCGGTTCTTCTGCAAAGGCAAAAGAGCAGAGTAATACGTTTGGACCAGGAGATTTTGAAGTGAGTGACACCTTAGTGATGTACTTAGACATGCCTGGGCAGTAACTGATGGGCTGTCCCTGGGCTGAGCCCCAGGCTCTTCAGCACCTTCCAACAGTTGCACGCCTATTGAGTGCCTTCTGCCTCTTCTTGGCACTCAGCACCGATCTGCAACACATTTCAGGGGTTGCTTCTAGCAGGTCATCAGAGGAGGCTGAGTACCACACGGATGGACTATTTGCAAGCAGCATTTTGAGTTCCTCTTCACACGCTGTGTGCAATTAACTTTCCTCATGCATATTCTGACTTGATACTAAGTAATCCTGGGTGCTAATTAGTAAATCATACATAGTCTTTCCTCGAGCTCACGATGGTTGTTGTTTGCTTGGACCCCTATTTATACAAATTTTTGGTTTTGGAGAAAATGAAAATGTGTTTCAGTGAAACTAGCCCCTACTGATGCAAGTTTTTATTCCACAAAAGCTTTAAAAGGCTGAAGGTGCTGGAGGTTTATTCATGCTTTTGGTTATTCGAACAGGCAAAGGAAAACCTTTATAGATATCAGCTCCAACAACTACCTGCATCACACAGCCGCTTAGTAGTTTCATCAGTCTAATTAGGGGCAATCTCCCTGGATCATTTGACGTCTGCCGGGTTCTGAGGTGGCTGCTTAGGACTTGTCTTGTGCAAGCTTTTTACATTCTAGTTTTGTATGAGCTGAACATAGGTTCAAACAAAACTTTTGCAGGTTTTGGCACTAGTGAATAATCTTTTCCTCCCTTAGCTACCAGTCACATGTATCTCCTACTGTTGTTTGAATTAATGAATGAAGTTTTAATTATACCACAAGTGACCTCAGAAATAGCAGAGGTTAAGTAAAACAGTCCTGCTCTGTCCACTGCTCCTGATGAGTAAGAGTTGACTGTTTATGACTAACCTGTGTTCACTCTGTGGTCTTCATCCGGCTTTAGATTGATGCCATTACACTCAAGTGTAACAGGAACATAAAAGTGCCTCTCTAGAACTGACAATTTAGTATATAATTTTTCTGCAGTGCCTATAAAACTTTAAAAATATTTTCTCCTCAGGAAAACTGCTTGAGTGACATAGATGACAGAAATTATCTAGTAATTCTCAAAACAGTGTGCAAGGGCATTGGATGTCACAGTGTGAGCAAGTAGCCTCTCCAGCTCCTTCTTCAAATATCTCCTTAGGACCTCTTGCTACCTGTGGTGTTTGCTTTGGGTTTGTTCATTGCTACTTTGTTCTTTGTATGTTCTTTTGGTTTCAAAATATGGCTCATCCTCAGACAGTACTTCATGAGCAGAGCTGCCCCCTACTCAGTGTAGTGGCATCTTAATCATCTGGTGTGCCTCACAGCAATAACTGGTGGTAGGAGGAAGGGCCTTTTCTGGTTTGATATAACAGGTAGCAATTTAAAGCTTATTCTTTGGAATAATTTTTTTTTGTTGTGTTCTTTTACATAGGAGCAGTCGTACTGGGTCAGGCATAAGGTCCTTCTAAGTCCCTCTCTCTGAGGAGAGCTGGCAGTGGGTACTTAGGAAAGTAGTATAAGACCTGGGCAAATACAGAGAGATCCTTGTACACCCTCTCATCTTGCTCAATGTTAGACACTACAAGTCTGAAATGCTAGTAATGCCTTGTATGTAATGACCTCGAGGGATCTTTTTTATAAGAGTATCTACAGATACTTTTTGAACACATTTACACTTTTGGTTTCCACTCTATCCCTCCAGCAAGCTGGCCAGTGGGCTTATGAAAAAGTATTTCTTGATTGCTTTAATGTTTACAAAAAAGTGTATGTCATACAAAGTAAAGCAATGGTGGGCAAGTTTTACTTTGGTTAAATGATACTTGCATTAGTTTAGATGAAGCTATTTAATCCCTGCATTTGAAAAAAAAATAGGTCAATGAAGGTAATAGCTGCATACAGGACCACTACAGCTACCGGAAGAAGAATGCCCACACTTCTTATCTACTTAGATCTCAGTTTTTTTGAGACTTGGTGATTTTGCCCTGAGTTTCCACAGCACCTACCACATTTTAACTTTTCATCCTGGACTCAGGTTCCATGACACTATGACAACAAAAATAATAATAATGGATTGTTTGAATTATAAATAAAAAGCAAATAAAAATTGGTGTTGTGGCTGGGCTGTGGATGCAGAACACTGTTGAGTTTGGGGACATGCATTTCAGTCCTTTTCTGATAGAAAAGTCTTTTCTGCAGAGCAAAATATTTTCTTAGATGAACAATGCAATGATTGTTCCTTGAATTCAATATTACATTCTCTATTTTTTTTTGTTTCCAAACGATGTTAATCAGTAGCAATGATGCTAGTCGCAGCTTCTTCCTTGAGCTGACAGAGTCACCAGCATCTCAGAAATTTGTTCAGAGACAATTCTCCAGGTATATATGTGGCCAGGAGACTGCTAAGAGGGATTTTTGTCCATTTTACTATAAACTGTCCACAAACAAAATAAAAAAATCTGGATCTGAAGACATCAGCAAGGCTATGGAAGATTGACACAAGTCATTTCAAAAGACAGCCTTTCTTAGCTCTTTGTATTTATCATCTTAGTGGCTGGGTGGGGGTGTTGATGTGGAAGGGGGTGTGTGTGTCAAAAAAGCAGCACTGCCTTGCAGTGCGTTCAAAGCCTCAGGAACAGATTTGACTTCTGGAGTTACTTACTCCCTGTGCATTCTAGCTAATGGCCTTTCCTCCATCTCAGCTGTTCCTCCCTAGAGCTGGTGTAGTAGACAATAATGAGCTGGTGTGCAAAGCTGGTGTGGAAGAAGAGTGGGGCAGGAAATCCTCAGATTACCATGGTGTTTGAAATTCCAATATCCAGCCATGGAGTCTGGGTTGCTTTCCTCTTTCTTTATCTGCAAACTCTGCCTCACATCAGTAGAAAGTGAAAGAAGGATTTGAGCTGGTTTGTAAGCCACCATCCTTTGCAAGCCCTCCTCCCTTCTTCATACTACAGACTTGTGACATCTGGGGGCTTTTTCATCACCTTTAAATCCCCCGTGTGCAGTAAATCAGGTGGATAATTTGTATTTGCTTTGTGGCATTCCTTTGTTTGCAGGCACTTTTTTTCTGTCTGTGATGTTTCATTCCAAGGATGTTAAGAAGCTTTAGTTGTTTGCTGCTGCTTCATCCTTTTCCATTCACTGATTTAAATGTAGTGACTGGGGCTTGCTGACAGCTGCTTTTCCTCTCTGCCTGGATTGTATCCATAGGCCTGGTGGTTAATCAGGTAGGGAGACTGGGTTTGGGGTTTTTTTCCTCATATACTTCCTCCTTTCCAGGCATGGGTTTGAGAAAATACAGGCTTTTGTTCTGACAGAGTATAATAGCGTGCTGGTGAGTATGTGGTAAAGCTCCCACTTCTGTGCTGCAGATGGATTAGGTTAATGAGGTAGCTACTATTACCTTCTTCCTCAGTTCAGGGTATGCTTGTGCAGACTTACAGAGCCATATCTTTCTAGTAAACAAAATAGGACCAGAATGAGGACTTGAGCATGAACATATTGTCTATGCTGTTTAGTTTGTATCACACTCACGGGTGTGATGGTAGCCTGTGCTAACTAGCACTCTGAGATGATGCCCATGCATTTTTTTGAGGAGAGCACAGGCCAAGGGCTGTAGGCACTGTAGTTATGGCAAACTAGGGTGGAATGGTTTTAACATTAGCTGTATGTAGATGCAGTCAGTGGCTTCTTTAACCTATTTAAGCTGCGAGGATCTCAGCAGAATATTTTGTATCAGGGAGTAGATTGTGTGTCAGTAACACTTTGCGATCATGAGTATTGTGCCAAGTAAGAACAATATTGCTTATTCATTGCTAAGATAGTGCTAAGAAGAGAAGAGTGTTTAGTTATGTAGCAGAAAACAACAACACCCACAAAAAAATAGCCATTCATTTATGAAAGAGTTTTGTAGGTTTCTCCTATGTGCACCTTGTCATGCTCAGCCTGAGTTGCCACATTCCCATTCCCCGTGATGTTGTGAAAGTAAAATCCCCAATGAAGATTAGGGTACTGGTGCCTGAATGTATGGGAGCTCTGTGAACTGTTTCACACTGCTGGCCATCCCTTTATGCCTCCAAAGAAAACCCCACTGTGGAAACTAGTTATAGGTGGTAGCAAGCAGCTACATGCTGTAATTTGGTATTTGCTGATTCTGTTGTTACCTAATAGCTCCTTGTTACCTTACCTCCATTCTGTTATCTCACCTCTACATCTCGGTTGTAAGATGGAGGGACAAAGAATGGTTTTAGTGAGGTGTTTGCTGGTGGTGAGGATGGGCCCCACTATGCCCTCAGGCACAGCCACTCCTGAACACAACATATTTGCTTTCTGTGGGGTGGAAAAGAGGCCATGACCATGTTTGTGTGGACATAACCAAAGGCATCAAGTGCAAGACAAAACAGCTTAAACTGATGTAAGAAATTAATGTGTCACATAGTGCTGTCAGAAGAGATTTCTTCCTATTGCCTTTATGAAAGGTGAGTATAAAAGTTGCTGTTTAGTCTCTAGGAACATACCGTCTTGGAGAGGAAGGTCCTCCTTGACAGAGACATTTATCAGGGCAGCAACTCAGCATCACAAAGTATACACATGCCTTTTTGATTTTTACTGCTCTGCTCTTAGAAGAGCTCTAGTTCACCATCATCCTCTCTTTTAAGATCCCTCTACTATTTTCTTCTCCATTCTTAGCATATCTGTCTATTGTACATGTCCTGACTAGCTAGTATGGAGCAAAGGGAGACTGACAGTGTGACACAGAGATTTGGAGCAGGCTCAGCTCAAGGAAAAAAACCCTCAGAGCAGTGTGTGAGGGATCAATGGCTGGCTTGGTTGACAGCAGAGGTGAGAAGGAGCTTGCTGAACCTGCAGTGCAGCTGGCTGAGTTTGGCATCAGAGCCACCTTTAGGAGCTGTTTCTGGGTCCCAGGACAACCTAGGGACTGATGCCTCACAGTTCATGCTTTTTCTACTTCACTATAAATACCTGCACATTTGGGATAAAATATGATATGAGATGCCAGACTAAGTTCAGTTAGATGACAGGGATTATGATATCATTTACGTTATAGTGTCTAGAGAGTAGGGAGTTTAGTTTGGTTGACTCTACCTTGCAGAGCCATCAAAGTAATGTGCTGTGGGGTGCCCTTAGTGAGGGTCAGTGGAGCAGTTCAGCAGGGGCAGTGACAGACCATCTGCAGTTTTCAATACCAGGTGCTCATCTCTCAAAAATCAGACTTTTTTTGTTTGCATCCTTTAATTAAAACACTCTCAGTTCTCCTGAAGTCTGACTATTGAGAATGAAGATTACTGTTTAGGAAAACAGCCAGTCAGTTTTGCTTAATGAGTTGTGTGTAGCTCATTGCTGTATATCTGACAGGGAAAAAATATGAAAATGTTTATCCTGTGTAAATAATATTTACACTCTATATTCAAATGTGCTCTCACCTCAGAGGATGTTGCAATAAGCTTGGGCATGCCCTGCAGCAGCTTTAACATGGTACATGTACAGGGCATGTGTGTTACTCTTCTCTGAAGAGGACTGGAGAGGCTGAGACTGCCTTTTGGAAAAAAGAAATGCCACAACTATGGACAGAAGGTGGGAAAGGAGATGTACAGCAGTGGGTAACTAAAGAACGAGAAAGACGTTGAGACTTTAAAAAACGTGAATGTTGTCTTATGATGGACAGGAAAAGATGAATGCAATGAGAATTCACTCAGAACAAAACAATGAAACTTGCTATTACCAGAAAAATTCATTACAGAGTTTCCAGAAGGTGAAAACTGAGTATGACACACAGCTGAGAAGAGTACAAGGATGCTTATGTCCTGATTTACAACTGGGTTATGTCAGCAAGAAGTTTAATATCTCTTTCTTAGATTTAGTACCTTCCATTCCAGTTGTCCACTGGGGTTTTAGTGGCTTTCTTCAAGCCAAGCATCAATGTTTATATTCATGTAGTGAAAAAAAAAATACAAAAGCCAGTAAAATCCCTGTGCTTGCTCGCTTCCTTCCAAAGGGAGGATGTCCTCCATATTTCATATTTTTCTAAAGTTTAGAGTATCTGCAATACAATTATTCAACCAGCATGTTAACTGCTTAAGAAATTAGGTGGATATGTTAGCCCTTAGTAAGTATCAAATCTATTTATTCTTAGGTATAACAAAGAATGCAGGGGTCTGAGGGAACCTGTAGAGGAGAGTCACTAGAGAAATCTTGATCATTTTAACTGCTAAATTACTGGGTTACCACATTTAACAGATTACTTCTTTAGGCAGATTGTTGTCTCTGGGAACGCAAGCTTTTCTTTTCTGGAAATTGTATTTTCCACTTGGCTGGGTGCTGTTCTTTTGTTAGCTGCTGTGATCACGCTTACACACATGCATACAAACACACAGAGGCTGGTATCAGAGCAGTATGCAACTGGAAAAGGATGACTTTCGTCGACGAAAGGAGCAAATGCTAATCACAGTGCAAAATGCTGTACAATATGCTGATAGCTACAGGTAATAGCGCCCTAACTCAGCACACTGTTAAAATATACCTGATGCCTCAAGCTAAAAGGCTTACTGTAGCATGTAAACCAGTAGTATAAACAACTTCAGACATCATAGAATCACTTAGGTTGGAAAAGACCTTTAAGATCAAGTCCAACCATTAACCAGTACTGCCTACCACTAAACCATGTCCCCCAGCTCAGTAATAGAAAAAAAATACCCAACAAAACACTGTATCTTTTTCCTCAAAGATAAATGCTTTTTCATAAATACTGATGAGAATTATTGATGTCATCAGTGCATGCAGAGATGTGCCAATGCTACTAAAAAACTCAGCGGCATGGGGATGACTTCTGAAAATGGCAAAAAACCCCCAGTGCCTGCTTAAATACATGCCAATGTGGCAGTAACAGAATTCAGTTCTGAAGAGGGAAAGCCAGCATTCAGTTGAGAGAAAATATATGTCATTTCACTTCAATGCTATCTGAAGCAATTTTAATTGAAGAAAAGGATATGGATATGTTTTCCAATTTACTGTACTTTCTCCTAATTTCTGAAGACATTACTTCATCTCTAGTTTGTTACTCTCTGTTTACTGGGTGGGGTTTTTCCTGCCATAGTGTGTCATTTCTGTATTTCCTTGTCTGTTCATTTTGTACTTTTTTTTCCCCCCATTGTTTGTATTTGCTTCTATTTTTCCTGTCTTTTCTTGTTAGAATGATTTCTGTTAAAGTTGCATTTGGAAGCCTTGACCAAGGATGAAGTGTTTACTGTGTAAGGACTGCAGATAGTATTGGTAGGCAACAATCCTTTCTTCCCATCTAATTAGATAAAACGGCAAAAAGGAATAGAAGAGAACAAAAACACCTGCAGATGAGGTAACTTCTTGGCTTTCTTACCTCTTGAAGCTCACATATATTTACCTAAATAATTTTGCTACTATTTTATAGAGGAAAGGTTTCAGGCAATGAAATAAGACTAGAGTAAAAAAATACATAATGTACCATATTAGCTGAGTACAAGAAAGCTGTGGAGAATAGAGGAAAAGAAATTCCCACGTACTTAAAATGAAATGTTGTATTATCAGTCCTATGAAGCTGTGCCTTTGCTCTCTTAAATTCACATGCAGACGTTTCAAAATCCTTGAGAATAAGCAAATGTAAGCAATACCTACAAGAGGTAAACTATGTCCCATAACACATTCTGATGTTACAACAGTCTTTCCCTTTGGTTATCTTAAGAGCATTTTGTTCAATCAGTCTCCTGCCTAGAAAACCCAGAGCTTCATTCCCTGCTAATAGGCTACCAGAATTATTTTGATAACGCAGCTTTAGTCTCTGCCTTAGGGTGTCGTCTCACTAAGTGGGCCGATTTTGTTCTGATTCACACTTGTTGAAGATTTACTGAAGTTTGTGGCACTCAGCCATTTTCACTGAGAAGGAGAGTCATCTTCAACATATTTTTGAAACTATTAAGAACTTGGTGAAGTGAACAACTGCCTCCACCCTGATGTAAAATAAACAGCAAAACAAACACAAAACCACAAAAAAACCCTACAGATCTAACAATCTACAGCTTATGAGCAGTTAGATCTGCTTTCTGCAGGAAAGAAAAAGTCGTGACTTCAGTCATCAGGAAAGACATAGGTGGTATCTATGTAATCTTATTTAAAATGCACTTACGATCCATTCTGGGGAAGGAGAATAAAAAGGGTGCCGAAGATTAGAGGAGCAATAGCTAAAGGCTAGCAATAGCTAGCTGTCAGCCATGGTGGTTGAATGGTGTGCATGGATTTGTCTTAGTGCTGTCTTGCTCTAAGATTGATATTTTTTTTCACACATTTCATGGACATTTGTGCTGATTTTGACTAAATGAGACCAACATGACTTTTTCCATAGCTAGATCAGTATTTTTCACTGCTTGCTTCCACCAAGTTCTGACTTCCGCTAAGACTGTAGAACTTCTTGAAAAAAAATCCTCCTCCCCTTCCCTCATACTTCTTAATCCAGAAGGATGTTGATAAATTTCCAGTGCAGCCTATCAGTAAATCGCTGCTGCTGGTTCTCTTACAGAAATCTTTGTGTGGTTCTGATTGACTGAAAAGTAAATAGACTGCATAAGATAGATAACATTTAATTTAAGTTAAAATTATTACAGTTTGCTCAGACATCTCTCAGCCTTTTTGTTTTCTGCTGCTTTGATTCATATTTAGAAAATTCCATTGGAAAATGAAAAGCGTTAAGGACATATTTATTGCAAAGGTTTTGGATCTTCCATTATTAAACAACTTGACTGATTGCATCATTCTTAAACAGACTGAACTCAGGTGAGGCTATGGAAGAATAGATGAGACAAATATTCTAATGGCTCTAAATAAATGCATCTTTCCATGACAGCTTTTGCTTTTAAAGATCCTACTTTCTGAAACAGCTTCTTGCATCATTAATGAGTAGTGTATAGCTGGCTGATTGTTCACCTTCATTTTCGCAAGAGCTTGATGGATTTGGTTTGAATAAAGACAAAGGTAAGAATGTGTTTGAGCTTTTAAAAGTCCCTGTTTTCTAAAAAGCAGCTTTGTCACCATGCTGCATGTCTGGAAATGCATAATATTATCTTTTTTTTTTTTTTTTTCCAGTTTATTGGCTTTTGAAAATGTTTATCATATTTTAGGACCCCCACCAATCTATCTGTATGTTTTCCTCTGTTCCTGAATAAGCATACTCTTTCAAAGCTCAGATGAATTTGAAACTGTAAAATGATTTGCTGAAATAATACAGGAAAAGTTTCTTTTCTGTTATTTTCTAAATAAATCATTAGATTATGCCTTTATTCATCAAGAGATATTTAAATGTAACTTTGTAAGTAGTGGTGAGATTGTCATGGGGAAGTACTGGTGGTTAGTGTGTTTTCTAATAAATAAATAAGCAAACATAGATTTGTACTGATCAGCTGCATATTGCACGAGATCCCCAAGGTCTGAGACTGGTAAAGTTCATGGTTGTTCACTACAGTCAGCCTTCCAGTTATTTACAATGGACGGAAACCTTCTAGTGGCAGTTGCATTTCTCCAGAAATAAGACGGGGGAAGTTACTGGCAGTTTGGCTTTTACCCTGTAAAACTTTAACTACACATCCAAGCATTTCTCAACAGATAATCACCTTTCAATTTTTCTGCCTGGCATTTCTCACTACTGTGCCTTCCCTCTATTTTTGAGAGATGCTGGACTCCCTCTGTCACTGTGGAGCTTTGAATGTTTTTCTTTCATATATTTCCCATAAACAGTCACTTTTCTAATTTTTTTCTCTCTCTCCATTTGTGTTCTTTCTTTTCTATCTTGCAAACCTATGCATTTATCCAAAGGTGTTC
This sequence comes from Ceryle rudis, assembly GCA_033439905.1. Lineage (NCBI taxonomy): Eukaryota > Metazoa > Chordata > Aves > Coraciiformes > Cerylidae > Ceryle > Ceryle rudis. The sequence continues at coordinate 10,263 of JAAGNO010022553.1, forward strand.
GACCTTCACCTGCTACCTCATAGAGAAAGATAACTTTTGAGGCGTGTTCTTCCCTGTAATTCTTGTGTTGTGCATGCAGTTTTCTTTCTCAGGCTCCATTCCACTCACCCACCTCTAATAAAACCTTTAGTCTTAACATTTAGTAGGGACAACTTTTTAGAATCACTTTCATGCACCTCAGGGCAGATCTTGCTTCCTACTTTTGTCTTAGGATAGCCTAGAATACGTAGAAGGAATAGTAAAATATGGGTAGGAGATCTGTCACATCCATATTCTTAAGATTTATTTCATACATGAGTGATCAGTGGCTCGTTAGTTTAATTCCTGGAATTGAAGTTCCTATGAAGCTCAGCTATTGCTTTCTTTGAACAGTAACCATTGTCTGCTTGCTGTTACTTTTATGAGACTATCTTTGCAAATGTCATTGTTTAACCCCAGCTGGAAAGTAAGAACCATCCAACCATTTACTCACTCCTCCCTCAGCAGAATGGGGTGGAGAATCAGAAGAAAAAAAAAAGTAAGTAAACCTCATGGTTTGACATAAAGACTGTTTAAGAGGATAGAAAATAAAATAATAATACTGGTAATACAAAACATGTGATGCACAATGCAGCTGCTCACCACTCACTGATCAATGCCCAGTCAGTTCTTGAGCAGTGGCCCCTGGACAGCTTTACCTTCAGTTTACATACTCGGGGTGATATCATATGGTATGGAATATTCCCTTGGCCAGTTTGAGTCAGCTGTTCTGGCTGTGTCTCCTCCCAGCATCGTGTCCCTCCAGCTTTCTCACTGACTCATTTGCCTTAGTATAAACACTACTTAGCAATAACCAAAACATCAGTGTTATTAGAACAATCAATATTATTAGAATCATAGAATGGGTTAGGTTAGAAGGGACCTTTAGCGATCATCTAGTCCAACCCCCCTGCAGTGAGCAGAGACATGTTGCTCTCTGCTCAGGTTGCTCAGCGCCCCATCAAGCCTGACCTTGAATGTCTCCAGGGATGGGCATTCCACCACCCCCTGGGAACCCTGTTCCAGTGTTCCACCACTCTTATAGTAATATTCTATATTAAATATATTAATATTCTATACTATTCACATACTAAATTCAAAACACAGCATTATACCAGCTACTAGGAAGAAAATCAACTCTGTTCCAGCTAAAGCCAGGACAACAAGGAACATCTTAGGTGAAAAACCAAGACTCCTCCTAAGAGTATTTTGTTGTGTGCCAAAAGTTCTGCAGGTTAGTTTCCTGAACTTTCATATGCATATAAGAAAATGGGAACTTCCTTCACCAATCTCTTTGAAGGTCTTTATGAGTGAAAGCATTTGCAGATAGTAATAAAACACATTTAAACCTATAAATGCATTATTTTGATTTTATAAATGTTAACAGTTGATCTGCTTTGTGGACTAAGTGGAGCTTGAGGCTAAGGAGCCAGCTGGTTTTGTTTGCTATCAGATCCAGCTGGGAAATGGCCAGGTGATTTCTATAAAGGATATAAACAAAGTAGGTTGGTTTGGTTGTTGTGGAGAGGTTAGGAGTTTGCTTGTGTGGCTGGACTTTTTGTGTTAGCCATGCAGTACATCCTGAAGATTAAAAGTTTAGTGGTAACTCTAGTCCTTCTGGGCAAGCTGTTAGTTTGCTTTGGTGCTTTGTAACTGAAAGAATAGAAGATGGGAGTTTTAGAGTTGGCACCTGAAGTGGCAGTGTTCGGACTGTAAGAAAAAGCTTTGGCCTGTCAGATGTCAGGGAAAAGGAAAGTGCAGCTGAGTTCATAGTGTAACTCTCCTCTCATCTGTCACAACTAAGTCAAGGTAAGATGATTTATGGCTGATACATTTCCATTTCTGTGTAGGTGAAGGTAGCACCCTGCTTCCACCTCTTCAGGGGTTGTCTTGTAAGGTATGGGCTCACCCAGGGCTGTTGTTAAGTACCCTGGGGCCTTGGCTTTGTTAGTTGTCTCCATGTCATTTTTGTGTGGCTCTCAATGCTGTTTTAAGAAGCAAAATAAAGATGGATTTGATGCATGTTGTGAATGTTGTACTTAATGGGGAGGAGGTGTCTAATGTGGAGTACCTAGCTTTGTTGCTAAGATCCTGTTATTAGTGGGTGGTGTGGCCTTTAATGAAAATGTTTGTGGCTATAATGTAGAGGGGATGAGTCCTACTCTTCTGCAAAGTTTAAGCTTTGGCTGAGCATACTTTTGAGAATGTAAAACTGTATTTCCCTTAATATTAAGCTAAATACTTGGACTGAAGAAAGTCAAAGTCTTTGATCCTCTGAAAAAAACCTATCCCTGTTTTAACTCTTAATATGTCTATTTTTCTTGTCCTTTGTTAAAAAGTACGTACCTTAGCCTGTATCAAACTGGGGGGGAAGTGGGGGTGGAGATGGGGGCAGAAATATGAATAGGTTAGACTTTATCAAGATTCTTTTAATGAAATACAAAATATCAAGGACTTTGTGGTGAGAAAGAGGCTGGCCAAGAGTACTTGGTTCCTTTTCTGTGCAGTCCTTTGTACTTAATGAAAGCTTACAGAAAGGTTTGGAACATTACTGAAAATGCAAAACTCACAACATTATCCTATTTTCACACTTATTTTTGAAGGAAATCTGTCCTTTTTATGATAACTCTTTTCAACATAAGGTGGGAAAAAACAAAAGGTTCATCAGAATAGCACCTGAGGTATTTTTCAGAGATTGTGCCTGAGATACTTCTGTACTCTAAAAAGACTTTTTAGTATCCATCTGACTCTTCCTGTTCTTCTACTATGTAAAGCTGACTTTACTTTATACTTTCGTGGAGAATTTGAATATCGTAAGGGTGGATGGGATGTTTATAAAATATTGGTGAAGATCCAACATATATTAAAGAACACTTTTTTGCTGACTATTAAGCTGAAATTCTGCAAGTTCTGCAGAAGAGACTACAAGAACTGTTGTGCCTTAATTATCTGACGTAAAACTTGTCTAACAGTTTTCTACTGGATGACTTCTTTCTCTCCAAAGATGTACACCTACAGACTCTAGACAATGAAAGCCTCTATTTGCTGAGGGTATATGTAGGGATATCTTTAGGATTTGTAATTACAACTTCTCTGACTCTAATAATTTTATCTGAAAATTCTTGCAGCGTGGATGAAATTATTTTGCCCCAAGGTACAATTAGAAATAAAAATTAGTTGGGACAGAAGCTTGTGGTTGTTTTAAGCAAAGGTCATAAGAGAATGTCCAGGCAGACTTGTAAATTTGATTGTTTACAAGTTTATTATAATCATGCTTTTGTTTACTGAACCAGTTTTCTTCGGAGATGGAAAGAAGTGTTGTGAGAACACAGAGTGCTCTGTTTTGACTAGATTTAAGTGAAGTCTGTTGGTTAATGACTTTACAGCAATAATATAACTGTCTGATAATTGGTAATTTTTTTCTTGACTCATTCAGGAAGAAAACTGTTCTTTGCAGGAGTAAAACATGTTAGAATGGTGGCTGAAATGCTAATGTTTAAGAGTAGTTTAATTTTAAAATAGCTACAGGTGAATGGAATGATGCATGCAATTAATAGAATTCAATATCTATTTCTGATGTACTAGATTTTTTTTATCTCAAAGCTTTCTCTGAATTCTAGAGATAGGTGACTTTTTTAGTACAATGTAAGGCTCAGTATAGTTGACTGTAACTCTATAAAACTTTGGCAATGACTTGTTTTTATAACCCAATAAAACCGAATGCATTTTTTTCCAATTTGTTCTGCTTGCATTGTTGTAAATGACTCCCACTCCCCCTCCCCCACAAAGACTGTAAAACCATTCCTTGTAAATGCATTTCAGTGAACAAATGGTTAGATAGAAGTTACAACACTTGCTTTAAGCACTTGTCCATATGCACTGCTAATAGCCTTTTTCTAAAAAAATAAAGCTTAATCAATAAACATTAATTGGAGAATGGGAGAATGCAAGTTATTTGTTTTATTGTGTAACACAACATTTTCAAGTTTGGTGAACAGCCTACCTTCTAAACTTAAAATTCTGTGTAGCCCTATTTATTTATTGTTCTACCTCAAAATAGCTCATGTCAACATCAAGATTTTTTTTTTGCTATTATACTGATAGAGCAGATAATAAATTTTATCCAGCCTTACAGTACATAGTCAATATTGCCTTATTTATATGTACCAGAATTTTCACACTAGCTTTTCTTTTGTGAATGTGAAAGCTGAAGGATGCTGTTAGACTTCTGCTCAAGGCTGCAACACTACAAAAGAATCTTTGGAGACTAAGAAGTTTGCCAAGTTTTTAATGGTCTTACACTTTTTACTAATATCTATAAATCTTCATGTTGCATGTCTACATCCATCTCCCTGCGTGCAATATTCAGTGTAGTGTTACAATATGCCTTAATACCGACATCTCACTATATATAAAATGGTCAATGCTTCTTTCTGTTTTATGAGTAACAGTCAACATGCTTTTGCACTAAAACTGGCACTCTCATTCCTCCAAGTTCAGGCCTAGGTGAGAGTTAGGAACTGCACAGGGAGTGTTTTGGGGTTGAAGTGTTGTCAGAAACTGAACTGAAAAGCATCAAGACTATTTCATAGCTGCACAGAACTTATCTGGGGGAGGATCTCTGGGAGGCTGCAGTGCCTGCCCCTGCACAGGTCGTCTCTCCACAACACCATTACTTGTGTTCAAGACCATGGCATGACTTAGCAACCTCTTTAAGTGTTTCTTATGCTAGTCTATGAAATATTTATCATTTCTATCAGCAACCAACTTGTTGGATTTTTTTTTTTCTCTCTGCAAAATAAGCTCTAGTCAGGACCACTGATTTTGCACAGTTAACAGGAATCTTACTCAGTTTTGTGCCTAGTGAGACAAGTGACTGCCTATGCTGTAGAAAAGTAGCCCAGCTCTTCAGAATGGCTGCCCTCATCTTCTAGGAGGATTGCTGTAATAGCCAGTGACCACTCATTGACTGTTAATGCTTATATGAAAATTAACTACCCTGATTTCTCTTGTCTTATGGAAAATTTGGAAATCAAATTTGGAAATTTGTTTTCTGGGCAGGTGCCCCACAACCCCCAAGTAGCTGTTCAGGTGGAAGAATTTATTGTGTGATGTGACCTAGATTAAATGTGAAATGATCAGCTGATCATACCTGATTTTAGAGGAAAGGATTTTTGCTTCAGAAAGCCTTATAGAACTGGAGATGATGACAGGTTGGGTAGGGGTGATAGTTACAGTTTATACAGCTGATCATGTTCTCCTGGCATTCTTGTCCAGAGTAATAACTACAAATTAAATATAACTTGTTGTTTTGTCTGTTTTGGTTTTTTCCTCCTTCTAGGATATGTATAATTTTAATTCCAGTTCAGTAATGCTGTACATCTGAAGTCACTTACAGACAGCTTTAAGGAAAGCTGCTTGTGTTTCACCCTGCTACTATTAACTCTTCCTATCACAGGGCACCACTGAAGAGACTGGCCCCTTCTACTTGACACCCACCCTTCAGATATTTGTAAACATTAGTAAGATCCCCTCTGTCTTCTCTTTTCCAGGCTAAACAGTCCCATGGCTCTCAGCCTTTCCTCCTAAGAGAGATGTTCCAACCCCTTCACCATCTCTGTAGCTCTCCGTTGGACTCTCTAGTATTTCCGTGTCCCTCTTGAACTGGGGAGACCAGAACTGGACACGATACTCCAAATGTGGTCTCACCAGTGCAGAATAGAGGGGGAGGAGAAACTCTCTTGACCTGCTGGCCACATTCTTCTTTATGCACCTCAGGATACCATTGGCCTTCCTGGCCCCAAGGGCACATTGCTGTTCCATGGAGAACTTATTGTCCACCAGGATGCCATGGTTGCTCTCCATGGGGCTGCTTTCCAGCGGGTCTACCCCTAACCTGTATTATATGGAGTTGTTCCTCCCCAGGTGTAGGACTCTACACTTATCCTTGCTGAACTTCAAAGGATTGCCTTTGCCCAGCTCTCCAGTCTGTCCAGACTCTCTGGATGGCAGCACAGCCTTCTAGTGTATTGGTCACTCCTCCCAGTTCCATATCATCAGCAAACTTACTGAGGGTACAGTCCATCCCTTCATCCAGGTCATTGATGAAGGTGTTCAAAAAGACTGGACCCAGAACTGACCCCTGGAGGTCAGTTACTTACAGGTTGCCAGCTGGACTCTGCACCACTGATTACAACCCTCTGAGCTCTGTTGTTCAGCCAGTTCTCAACCCATCTCACTGTCCACTCTTCTAACCCACACTTTCTGAGCTTTCCCACAAGGATGTTATGGGAGAGAATATCAAAAGCTGAAGTCAAGATGCTCTCCCTGCATCTACCCATTCAGTCACATGATTGTAGAGGGCTATCAGATTAGTCAGACATGACTTCCCTTTGGTGAATCCATGTTGGCCACTTTTGATAATCTTCTTTTCTTCCATGTGCTGCGATGTGAATGAGATCTCCAGAATGAGCTGCTCCTTTACCTTTCCTGGGATGGAGGTGAGGCTGACTGGTCTGTAATTACCAGGGTCTTCCTTCTTGCCTTTTTTGAAGACTGGAGTGACGTTGGCTTTCCTCCAGCCCTCAGGCACCTCGTCTGTTCTCCATGATCTTTCCAAAATGATGGGGAGTGGTAAAGCAAGAACATCAGCCAGCTCCCTCAGCACTTGTGGGTGCAGCCCATCAGGGCCCATGGATTTGTGTGTGTGCAGTTTATGCAATTGATTTCTAACACAATCCTCATCAACCAGTGGAGAGACCTCCTCCCTCCAGGCTTTCACTCTTACTCCCAGGGTCTGGGATTCCTGAGGGCTGGTCTTGGCAGTGAAGACTGAAGCAAAGAAGGCATTCAGTAACTCCACCTTCTCTGCATCCTCTGCCACCAGGGCTCTCATGTCATTCAGAGCAGTGGGCCCATGTTTTCCCTAGTCTTCCTTTTATGGATGTATTTGAAGAAGCTACTCTTGTTCTCCTTTACTCTCTTTGCCAGAGTTAATTCCAAGAGGGTCTTGGCCTTTTTTGTTGTATCTCTACAAACCCTGACAGCGTTCCTACAGTTCTCCCAAGAGACCATTCCCTTTTTCCACATGCTCTGAACTTCATTTTTCCTCTTGTGTTTTTTTTAGCAGCTCCTTGGGAATTAGTTCTCACCTTCTGATTTTTTTATTTAATTGAAAGTGTATTTTTTTTGGAAACAATGACAACTAAAGCAGTTAAGCCATGTCAACAGCTGCTACATGTAGTATTTCCATTTTCTAATACAGTAGTCTAAATGGAAATGACTCATTATTTTTCCTCTTCTAGTAAGAGTAAGACATTCATAAACAGGGAATGTTCTGGTTTGGCAGATATCATATGTAACATAGCCATAAAACAGAGAAAGAAGGAGAACCATCATCCTAGATCACAAGTATCCTTTCCATGATAGTATAGATAAGGTAAACAAATCATCTTTAGAAGATGACAGGTTAAAGAGAAACTGTCCTCAGAAAAAAATATACTGAGTAAAATTGCTGGTTAATTCTTGAGTGACCAGCAGTTTGAGATCTATAATTCTAGCCTCTAAATAGATAGCTCAATGAAAGGGCAAGCTGAATCAGGGAGAGAGTTTTTTTAGAAGACTACAGTGCCAAGACTTGCCTAGAAGTCTGGATAGGAACAGGGAAAATGGATTATCAACCCGATGCTGCCTTTTTTTGCTTAGTTAAATACTCAGAATTAATCTATTTTTTCCTTTTTTCTATTAGACAGGGAAATTTGGCTTAGATAACAATATTCTTTATGTGGTGTCATATGGAGGAGAAGAGGGAAGTGAAGTGTATGATTCAGTTGTATGGCACCAGGTAAAAAGCCAGGGTTTGGACTGTGATGCAGGGGCATTTAAACCGGTCACTCTTAAGAGGTAGGTTGACATTTATATTAGCAGTTGTATGGTTTAAGAACTTGCAGATAAAGCAAAAGGCAGTTAGCAGGTAGTGTACTATTTTCCTTTGGATGATGACTGTGCTGTGTTTCCCAGGACAAAAGCCTCAGTGAATCTTAAGCTGTGGTCCAGCATGTTGTCTGCTGCCATAGCACAGTCCTGAGAAGGTGGATTAAAGGATGCTTCAGATAGGGCTGGGCAAGGGCAATGCCTTGGGAAAGAGTGTAGGAAGGAAAGAATCATTTACTTGAGTTTTTCTCCTGGGGGGGTGGAATTTTTGCTCTTGATTGTCTTGTAACTTTTCTTGGAGTGGTATTTTTTATAACACTCCCCCAGCCCTGCCATGATCTTGCATGAGACACCTCATGATATTTGAGCAATAAAATGATGGTTTAATCTTTCCTTCTTCACTGTGTGTCCTTGTTTGAGTAAGAACAGAACTAATTCTGTTCAGTGATTTTACTGTTCAGTGATTTTACTTTTCAGTTCTTCTAACCAACTGCACTGTCTGAAGTCACCAGCCTGTTTTCACAGGCAGTGTCTGCTGCTGGCAGTGATAACACCCCATGGTTAGAGTTACTACCAAGGAGTGGTG
>JAAGNO010022554.1:0-10855 GCA_033439905.1 Ceryle rudis
AAACTGTTAATAATTGAATTAATTGTGCACATTAATATTTTCTGGCTTTGAGGTAGGTACTGTCCCTCCTTTTTTCCAGTACACAAATGCCACCTGGATTTGGCCGCTACACTCCCCCAGTGTTACCGTTATAATGTATGTTTCTTCAGCACTATTTAAATAGAATTAGAGAAGTGGTATAAAATCACATTTTCTAATTTAATACTGCAAATCAGCAGACTGACTTCCAGTAGTAGATTATTCAACTCTCTAGAGCTCTAGAATCTGGACTTCAAGAGAGCTCTTGAAGATCTGTCACATACCTATTCCTCTGCTCAAATAAGTGATATTCTTACTGGTATTGCTGGCTTGTTTGTCTCTCATTCTGCCTATTACATATTGCCAGAGAGCATGCCTGTTCTAACTTATTAACAAAAGGTGTATTCAGGAGTGAAGCATTTAGTTTAGTTAGTGACTTAGGAAGAAAATAACGCCTGTGCAACAGTACTCAAAGTGCATTTATCTCCCAACATCTAAGAGGGAAAAGAAGTTTATAGTTAGAAAATACTCCTTATACTTTATAAAGGTTAAAAATGGAAAATGTTTCCTTTTTGGTAGGGATAGGAGTGGTTTGAACTGTACATACCAAAGGGCCATGAAGCCTGTGCATGTAGTCTTGCAGCATAATGGACAAGACTAAGTAATATGTAGACTTCCAAGGACAGCTATTTGCCATGTCACTCATTATGGACAGATAATCTATTGATAAAGGATTTTTATAAATACAAGCTTTACAATTTTACATCCATATGAATGGTCTTGGATCTTTGAAATTTTTCCTATTCAACTGAATGAAATCTCACTATTTCTCTTGTTTAATTCACCTGGTTATTATTTTCATATCAACAACAAAACAAAGGCAGTGCAAGTCATAACATGCCTTACTATGGTAATGGACCAAAACCTGAAGGACTTCCCTTAGTGTAGGAAAGTAAGGTTTTTTTTCTCTGGCTACCAAATGTTCTAAGTAATCTGTCTTCTCCCTCTTGCTGTGCTATTTAAATTGTTTGGATTTTTTTTTCCCAGTTTACCCTTTTCCCTGCATCCTTAAAGCTGTATAATCTCAGTAGAGAAGTGCAGTCAAGGAAGAAAACTCTCATACATACAGAGCCTAACATCTTTCTTTTATAACTTGGCTTACATTTGTGTTCTTTCTGGTCTTCTCACATCTCCATTAGTTCTGTTGTGACTTTTTGATGGGGACAGAGAAACAGCAAGCAATGACTTAGCAGACAGCTCTTTAAGCTACTGACACCAAAAATTTCCTGTCTCTGTCTATAGGAATGCAGACACTGATTAACCCTAATTTTAGAACGCCCCGTAGCAAACTGGAAATGACAAAATGTGTTCTGTGCTTTGGGAGAATCTGTCTTTAAATTATGCTTTCACAAAACATGCTGTGTGTGCACCTTGTACCTTTACTTGTAATGCATGTTGTTTCTATCTTTTGTGTGAAATAACACCATTTTGACAGAAAGGCAGAAATTTGATCTGAATGCCATGTGGTTCCTCTCTCTTGTAACCTTTTGTAACCCTCTAAACAAGTCTGGTGCACTCTATTACTTAAGCACGGATGATTGCTAAATAATACTGCAGAATAAAATCATACTGACATTCACCTTAATTGTATAGTTTCATTGTCACTCTAATGTAAGGTTTTTACAGTCCAAAAATCAAAATATGTTCAAGCATATGATCCATTTATCCATGTTCTTAAGTGTAGTTACTGTGAGACAGGTATATTGACTGCCTGCTTGATGCTTAACTTTATTTTGACGTAAAACAAGACAGTCATTAACAAGTTAGAAATAAAACGACAAAAAATCAGTACAAAATAAAGCGTCTAGTAATATATACCATTGTATTTGGCATCAAGTGAAAAGATTAAACTATTTTTTTGAAATATTAAAAATATGAAACATAATGCTCTTTAGGATCTGAGTTTGGGTGATGCTGTAAGTGAGACCTACTTTCTCATAGTACTTGATCTCGTAGTCCAGAATTGCTCCATGGGGAAAGTCCGGCTCTTGCCAGGAGAGGGCAATGCTGTTTTGGGAAGCCCAGTCCTTCCTTACCATACCTATCAAGGAGCGTGCTGAAAGGGAAAAGGATAACTAAGGGTTAAAGACAACGCACACGGTTTATCCTTTCAACCTATTGTCCTAGGATACCAACCCGAGGTAACTTTGAGTGACCTCCGGACAGAAAGAAAAGCACGACAGGTGGCAATTCTCAGGGAAACCATATAACCTGGAGTTAAGGTCTCAAGTACACACCTGTAACTCCTTTTCTACAGTGCAGAGCAGTTTCTGAAAGATGGTTATGTACAAAAATATAGGAAGAAGCGCCAGTCCCCACCACCAGCTGTGTGCAGCCGTGTTGCACTGCTGGCTCTGAGAACATCGTGTCCAGAGAAGAACCGCATTTCAGAGACAGTAAATTTTACATTCAGGATAAACTAAATTAAATACCACAATTCAACTGTGTATTATGTAAATTCAGTTTACTCTTTGGAGTAAAATACAGTGGCAAAACAGACAGAATGAATCTTGTTTCTGCTATCTGGGCAGGCAGCAGCATGGGCATTTTATCCCATCATTGAGGTAGCTGCATGCACAGAAAAGCCAGCTTGTTAGAAGAGGCCAGTGGCAGGGACTGGGTTTCAGCCAAACTGCGAGGGAAAAGGTGTCCCCAAGTCTACCTGCTGCAATTGATACTGCCGGTCTGCAGAAGTGCAGCCAGAAGGAACCATTTCTAGCAGCTTTTGAAAGGGGCCCAACATGGGTGGATACACCCAAGTGCCCAATTATCTCACTATGGGCTTAACTGATTTTAAGAACGAGATTTTCTGCCCTTTTGGAAAAGCAGGTGCACTGTTATCTATGCAATAATTTCAAATGGTGCAAAAATTGCATTCGAGAAAAGGATCTTTGCTTATTTTATTAATCTGGTCAAGCATGTTAACGGAGGACTAATATTCTCCAGACACTAACCAGTCACGTTTTTCAGTAGTCTAGAAGACAACTGAGAAATTTGAACAAACCAGCTACCGTAAACATAATAAAAAAATAAAAGCTCTTCCTGTGGTCCACAGCTTTCACTAATTGTCCTTCCACTAACAAATATCAGTTAAATATGCACCCTCCTCCATTACTCTCCATTATGAATCTTACTTAACCTCTTCTAAGCTCCCAAGGAGCTGTCTCCTAAAATTAAAACATTTATGACTTCTGTTTTTATCTTTTGAATGAAAGAGTCTCTCTAGGAAAATAAAATAAGAATCTGCTTCTAGTCACAAAATTTCATGCATTCGTTTTCTTTCCTGTAAATATTTCAGGAAGTTTAAGAAATGAAAACAATAAATAAATTCTAGAATGTAAACAAACACTAAAGAGAGAACAAACCTGTTTTGTCTTCCTTCAAAAAAAGGCAAACTTTAAACACAGACATGCACATAACAATCTTCCTCTGTGACAGAGCATTTATCTGGGAGAGAAAATAAACTTCCATGTACTGTCAATCCTCTCTGTGGATAACTATTTGGTGTTACAATCCAGTCCCCTCTGATGTGAAGAAAACCCAGTCCAACAAGTAACATTAAATGAAAAAAAATCTACCAAAACTATCAAATGGAAAAAACACAGCTGACACAGGACCCTGTCCTACACTTGTTCTTACACCATTTTAACTACAGGTCTGATGCAAGGAAATGAGAGAAAAAATAATTCCTGCTATGCTGAATAAAGGATTAACCTATTTTTCAGAAAGTCCTTAAACAGCATAATGTAAGTAACTGAGCAGAACAAAATACAAATAAATGAATAAAAAGCATTCATATGTTCTGGGCCAAAATATTATCCCTGGGTATGTGTAACTACTCCCTCAGCAAAAATGAAATTTTTACTCTTGAAATTGAGGGTGAAGCTGAGCTCTTGTAATATTTCTCTGTGGTAAAATCAGCTACTCCAAGCAGGGAGTGAAGAAAGGTCTGTTTAAATGAAAACAGAAACTATCAAACATGGATTTGTGTTTATTGAACACTGATCAAGGGCCTCGGAGGTCATTGCTCATCTAAATTTGTTATCTTGGGTCATTCAGTGGTATCAAGCTGTGATTTACAGGCAGGTCTGAGGGAGCTATGGCAACCTTTCAAATACATCTGCTACACCCTGTGTGCCTGCTCATGGGTGACGGACATCAGCTGGGCCACCTTCCCCAGCACAAAATGGCTTCATCTCACTGCATTTGGGGGTTCACTAGTCAACCAACCAAATCCTTGCAAAATGACTGTGGTTGATTACAGAAAACAGGTTAAACCATAGATATAATTATATTTTTGGCTGTTCTAGGCTTTTTAAATACAGATTACTGCTATTACACTTCAAGTTATTACCTAACGTTTATAAGCTTTCATATGTACCACATATGTCGCGCATTTTTCTTTGGGTTCTTATTTCCAAATTTATACAACAATGTTGTATAAATTGTTGATGCATGTTTTCAGCCTGAGCTCACCACAGTAACTCTTCCAATTGAGGAAGTGTATGTCAAAACACAGTCCTGGTGCATTAGAAGATCCTCTCAGAAATTCGGTAGAAGAAATACGAGTAGGTGACCATTGATTAGTTGTCTCAAATATCTCCCGAATAGGGGAAAAATATTTCTTGTAAAGAGACTGAGCAGAAGTTGTTTATTTCAATATTGCTGACCACAAAGGAACATCTTTGGCATCATCGGTTGACTACCATGGAAAATACCACGAAAGAAAACCCAGAAAATTCTGTGAAAGGAGAAACTTGGTTAGCAATGTCTGCCTACTCCTTCCCCCATTCCTCAAACTGCACATGAGCCTGGGCTCAGGGTCCTCTCTTTGGGAGACCACCAAAAGACCCCTCAGTGATGGTACTGGGCATGTGCATCAGACATAGGAGTGATGCAACACAGGGGCAAGGCAATGCAAAGCAGATCTAACTGACTATCTCCTGAAAAAGGAAGGGACATAGACAATAAATGATGCATACACGGACTGAGAGACAGAAGCTTCTCCCACCAAGAGAGTCCAGCCAGTGGGACAGTGCTGGAACATGTGGGTGGTATGATAATGTATCCCTCTTCTTTCCAGCTTTGTTTTCTTATTCCCTTCCCTTCCACTAAGTTGTAAGAGCACTAATAAAGTGCCATTTGCTGCCAGGGGACATTTGACCTCATTTGTGTCTTAATTTCACCCCAGAGGAGTCCATGGAGTCTTCGGTCATACTGGTGGACCAGATTGGACCCTAACAAATAGCCTAAGACTTCTTCCTGGGAAACAACTTGGTAGCAAATTCGTGGAAGAAAATTACTTTAGACCTCTCCTAAATCAGCTGTGCTTGACCTGCACGTCAAACTGAAACTTAGAATTTTATTGTACAAAGAAACAAATAAATAAAAGTAAGTAATTAAAAGCTTCAGCTAGCTCAGTTTCTACTTCTTTCATTGTTTCGAAGTGCTATTAAAAGCAATACTGTCTATGGAGAAATTCCAGCTCCTTCTAACAGTCGCTTACTAAAGCAGGAAGATATTTAGACCCTGCTAATCCTATCCATTTATGGTTAGAGATCTTTTTAACCCAAACATTGTAAGACAGGTAAATCCTGTTTGCCCATTTATAAAGACTGCTCTAACGTTTGTATGATGAATCAATGGGAATTTCTTTTAATTAGTTATTTCAGATCCAGTAGCTGCAGGAGAACTCTAATTTGGTTACCCAGTGAAACCATTTGAAAAAAAAAAAAAGCTTAGAAGCACAGCATGGTTTTTAATCACTTTAATGGCAACATTTTCTTGCCATTGGTACTAGGCTGAAAGATGGTTTCTGGCTCTTAAGCTCAGTGCTGATCTCTGTTTCATACTGAGGATTCTTTGCACCATCTGCTCTCTATGTTTTCCTCTATGCTGTTATAAATTTCTTGAATTACAATGAGACATCTACAATGCTGCGAGCTCCTCATCTAATTTAGTCTGATAAGTTTCCTTGTCTTTTCAAATTTGTATTGAATAATGAAATTTCATTTCTTAATTCAGAGTGATCTTATTTTATTCTTAATCTCTTTGGCTTCTCTTTTTCAGAATCCCTTTTCCCATATGCTACACAAAGGACAGAAAATACATATTTTAAATGACGATTATATTCCAGTGTCATTTCTCTGGAGTCTTTATCTTCTTCTGAAGTTGACTTCCATTATGTTTAACTGTTTGATTTCAAAATAGGTAGGGTTTCTGAAGTTTTTTTTCCTTTAGTCCATTTTCTAATTTTCCAATTTCTTCTTTCTTACTGTTTGAACTAGGGAAAGAATTACTAGCATTTCTCTCCTCTGTGCTGTCCATTCACTATGAAGAAACAGACCTAACAGCAGCTGATGACAAAAGCTCACCTAATGTCTGCCTGTACATGGAGTATTCTCCTCCTCTGGTACCTCATTTCAAATCTTCTTTCTTTGATGAAGAGAAACTATGACAGCTCAGTAGCCTTTTACTGGTTGGCAGAACAGGCTGTACCAGGTATGCACAATGATTTTCTTGTTAAAACATCTGCCATCCAACAAAAAAAGAACAGCTGCATCACCATTGTCATCTTCCCTCCTTCCCCCCTATATTGTGTCTGTTTCGGCCAAAGCCAATGAAGTGCCAGCACATACAAATTTGGAGGGGAGGGATTGGAAAGTGTGAATTGTACACATGTTGCCGCGATGACTGCAACTTCGCATCTTTGGACACCATCCTCATGAGAAGGCTGTGGATCTTAATGTTTAAAATACTGTCATTTAGGATAATGTGGTTTAATGTAGTTAGACATTTCTATACCTCTACCATTACTAATAATAATCCAAATTGTGTAATGACATGTTATTCTCTCCTTGAGACCTCTGTCTGCTTCATGGTACAGGAAAGACCACGCTTAACAAAATACAGGACTTTACTGCATGTATTCTCAGTAAGGGTTTTCCAGTGGAGGATGGAATCCAGTCCCCTCCCTGCCTCTTGTTTCTCTCTTAACTCAGCCCACTTCCCAACTGTAGCTGGAGGAGAACACCAAGGACACTCAGCAGCCTTGCTTCTCTTTGAAAACTCATTAATTGATCTCTCTTAGTTTCCTATGATACAGTTAGAGGAGGAAATCCTGCAGGGAGCCTGCATTCCTCTTATTGAGGAACAGTGTCTTTCATGAAGGGAGGGAGGGAGGAAGGAAGAAATATCAATTCTGCGAGGACTAATTTACATTGGCCTGGGTTTCATGTATGTGTGTACTGTTCAGAAAACTAAAAAAGACTGTTTTCCATTTCATTAAGAGAAAAGGATTTTTTTCAAGCTTATATCAAAGGTTAATGGCATGAATCAAAAACTCAGTAAACTATGCTTAACACTATGAACACTATGGTTATCTAATCATCCAAAAGCCATTCAAGAACGATTTTAGGAAATTAATGAAACAGAATATGGTATAAGTACATTTACTTTCAAATGTTTTCTCTTTTTGATTAATTGTAATACTAGAAAGTTCTTTTGTAAACTACTGATAATAGACTGAAAAGTAAAAGGTGGTTTAGATTTGTGTTTCTCTTTCTTTATAAATACAACTATACTTTAAAAATAAACACTGTGAAATTTTTGTCAAGCCATATATATGTGGTATTTATAGTTACTGATTATTGAGATGACCTGAGGTGCAATTTTCAAGTGTTTTTCTAGGTGATAAAAACAACCTTTGCACCTTCTTCTACACCAGAAAATGCTATTATATTTATACAGTGTTTCGCCAGCTTAGGTTTTGTAACTATATTCGAATTTTTTTACTATTAAACACTGAATATGATTTTATATTATGCACAGCAATAAATGAAGTCTGAGATTTTATTCCACATTTGGAAAAACTTGTATTTCAGAGCACAGTAAGAAAAATATTGATTTTACATCTGATTCTAGAAAGTCTGTAAAAAAAGGTAATAAGCAATAAAAAGATGTTTTCTTAGGAAAGACATTTTACTCCAGTAACAGAACTGGCAGTAATGAAACAACATTTCTTGATCAATGATAATGCCTCCAGTATTATTAGCATTTGAGATATTTACCAAGGAAGAAAGGCCAAAAAGCCTTCAGCCTCTATTACTAACGCCATGCACAATATGTGCATCAGTCAGCTGACAAGGATTTAGTTGTGCTTGTCTCCATCAGTCTTCATTCCTGCAATATGATTATTAGTATATTCCTGCAGTATGATTATTAGTCCTCTAGTAAAGATGCATTTCCTTTTTTTTCTTTTGTGTTTGCTTGTTAATCTTTCTGTTGCTATCTTTGTAGGATAAGGGAAGAAAGACTATTTTATGAGCGAGGAATATGATATGGATTCAGGAGACCTATGCTTCTTTTCTGGTTGTGCTCTAGAGATTTTCTGTCATCTTCTGTCTGAGCTATCCTAATGTACACTGTGAATTTCAGTACCTTCCATTATTTCTAATAAGTGAGCACTTTCATGTTAGAAGTGTGTGTGTGTAATATAAAGGAGTAAAAACTAAGCGCAAGTTTACATGGAAAAAAACAAGGAAATATGAATGTAAATTAAACTTTTATTAAAAAGAAACAGTTCATAACCATATCTCTCTGTATATTAAAGCTGTCCACATGGCTGAAGTATCTTTGGGTTTCTGCTGAATTCAGTAAGAGTTCTTTTTCTTAGCATACAAGGCTGCTTCCAATTAGTACAGTGACTAGCTAAGATATTTAATTCTTCACATAATAGAGTGTCTTATCTTCCTAATCACTTCAGTGGTAATTCAGAGTTGTAATGCTTGGAGGGGATACTATAACTGGCACTAACCTCAGAGTTCAAAGTTGAGCATGGAGTTTTCCTGACAAGGCATTAGAGCTGGCAAATTAAAAGTTCAGGGTGAAAAAATGTTTTTACTTTATTTTCTTACACTAGTTCCCTAAAGGTTTGCATTCAAAAGACAGCATAACAGTATGCTTCTTTTGAAGCACTTCATTTACTGAAAAATAGGCCTCCAGCAAGCTATAATTATCATCTCTCCTTCCATTTTAAATTCTTTCCCCTTGCACATTTTCTTTTCTTGCTCAGAAATGGTGGATGGAAGCCAAGTGAACCTAATATCATTATCAAAAAACAGATTCTGCTGTCGTGGGCTAAAGGTCATGATAGATGTAATCCCCAAACTTCCTCCAGACTAAGTGTAGATTTAACTTAATTTTTTTTGCTGTGTTCCATACTGCAATTCTTTCTTCCTTGCTGCTTAATTTCTCATCTACTGTTGATCTTACAAATGAAGACAGTAATTATTCACCCATGCAATTTTTTGGCACTACAGATTTTCTTTCACTTACAGAATGTGCTGCCAATCATTATTTTGCAAACTTGACACCACAGCACTCCTAGATCCTTACTTCTAACAGGATATGCTTAGTTTCCAGTTCTTCAAAATGGATTATAATGGCATATACTTCAAAGCAATTGTATAAAATAAAGTCTTCTCAGCTGTCAATCAGCCTGTGTGGATGTTCTGTTCTCTCTGATGAGGTGTATGTGCAAAACACTTGAAGCTAAGAATTATTTTAAGATATTTGGCATGATTTATAATACAGTGAACAATTTAAAATATTTTGATATCACGTTTCTTTAAATAACAGTAGCTAAAAAAAATCACATACATTTTTTTACATACATGTATGCTTTAATGAGTTACTTTATATGCCCTGTATTTCTGTAGCAAGTAGAATAAATTCAGTTCAACAAGCTCAGTGGAAGGGTATGATTCCAGGAATCACATGCAAACAAAAAAAAAGTGCAAAACTGAAATGGGCTGCCTGTCATGTAAATGGAAATCATGTCAAATCAATGCCCTCTGACAGCTAAAAGGCTTTGCATCGGAGTAATCAGATTCTTGGCTCCCTTCCATTGTCTTTTACTGTTGGAGCAGCAGGAGAGAGTAAGTGGCTTAAAGATCTAGTAGGTCACTGAGATTCCTGCAGAAACAAGCTCTCCCAAAATCAGAGCATCTCTGTCCTTGTTTAGCAAAAGACAACACTATGGCCTGTGGCACTGGAATATCAGCCCCTCTCAGGTAGCAACAAGGTATGTGGCCGAATAGCACAGCAGTAACATGGTAACAGGGGTAAAAAAAAAACCCAAACTCTTCTCTTTATATGCTTCATCCAAGCATTTTGTTCTGGATCAAGTAACAGACTATTTGACAGCACAGGGAAGGGTGCAAAGAAGTGTCCCAGGCAAATCACTTCCCTACCTCTTATGTCAATTACAAACCCTGTTGTGGTACCTATAGAAGAAGTAACAGAATACTGTTATTAACCAGCAGATTTCCTACTTTTACAAGCTCAAACGTTACGTCTTTTACTGTTCACTGTTCTCCTGACTCAGACATTGTGGCAAGCCACTCATTGTCAGCCAGTGGCACACACAGTTTGAAACTGATGTGCATGCTCTGTTAGGGAACTATTCATGCATGATTCCTCTTAAAAATAAAGGCAAGCTGGCTTATAGGGTTTGCTTTTTAAGAAAACCATGCTAAAAGAGAAGGAGGTGGGAGAAATTGGTTTATCAGCAGATTCAGGATATTAACATCACTATAATGCATAAAGGAATTCCTTGTTGATCAAGGAATTGCAGTGGCTCTTGAAGGATTGGACAACCCTGACTTAAAACTTAGAGTAGAAATAATAGTATGAGACATAGAGCAAGAGAAAGCACAGAACCTGAATAGAATGGGTTAACTGCAAGGGAGGTGTGCACCTAGTAGGTAGCCAGCTC
>JAAGNO010022554.1:20988-31229 GCA_033439905.1 Ceryle rudis
AGGAAGTCCCCAAAGAACAACTTCTCAGAAGCTGGGGGAGAACAATGGGAAAGCACCTCATAAACTTTTTCTGTTCTCTTACTTATCTCTAATCTTCAGTTTCTGACTTCTTCCAGAGACAAGATATAAGGCCAGATGGAGCAATGGTGTCATCCAATACAGTTGCTCTTCTGTATAATCAACAGGAATAAAAAATTAATGTGACAAGAACAGTGTTGCTGTCTGGCTTATTTTTGTACTTAGTAGCTTGATGAAGAGTCTTAATTTCTGGGGAGGTTTGATCTTTCTCTGTGTATGTGTGGTAGTGATAAGTTTAGTGTCTTCTCACTGAATCCACTGCACGTGCATGGTGAAACTGTTTGCATCTTGCATACTGTAGTGGATCTCCCCAGTCTGTGGCACCACTGGTACATCTTAGATGCATTAGATTTATTCAGCATGGAGTCCACCTGCACATGTTCAGTAACCATTTTCTAAGGAGGGAGTCAGTTTATCGTAAATTAGCAAAGTGATAACAGTCGCAGGAGTGAGATAGGCAAGTAAAGCTAAAATGCAGCACACTTTCACTTGACTCTATATATGACACACAAAGTAATTCTTCAGTCAGTTTGGAGGCTGAGGCAGTGTATGCAACCCCTATAGCTGGGCAGTTATCAAACCACAGCACATCTGCTCTTTGGACAGCCAGCTAACTAACCAGAGATAATCTGCTAGGCAGGCAAGCCAGCAAAATGTGGGAATTTCTTGAAGACGTGTACATGCATTTTGCTGGCTCCCTGGGGGAGGTTTGTTTTGCTTCTCTGGCCTGGGGCAGACTCATCGGTGGACAAACTGCACTGGGATGGTTAGGAACAGGAGTCCTCTCTGCACCATTTGTTAGCCATGTTCTGGGAATGAGAATGAGTGAAGGCCGCAGGATGTGCATTGAGTGAGGACAAATGCAGGAACGAAGAGACTTCAAGATATCAGGACCACTGCAGCAGCAAAAAAGGAAACGACCAATGGAGAGAAGCACTGCAGTGAAACTTATGAAATGTTTGCAGGGAGTTAGTTGTACCGAAAAAGAGGTTAAGTTAAAATATTAGCCCATCTGTGTGAGTGGATTATCCAAGAGACATGTGCATTGCATGTGGATTTTTATAATATAAGTTATATAATTAATACAGTAAGTTAATATAATACTTATAAATTAATATAATACTTATATAAGTGCTGAAATTAATACACCTCTGGATTGATCTTTTTTCATAAGACTCAGAGTGGCTGAGACACTACTTTCTTTAAAGTATAGAGCTATTGTCCTTAGCATCTCTCTTGGTTAAGGAACTCGGCACTGTCTTAAGTATCATCACTATCAAAACAGCAACCATTTAATTCAGTAAAAATGGGACTGGGTTGAAAAACACATGTGAAAAGATTAACTACTTAATCAAGTTTGCATAACACATTTAATCTGGATGTAAATCATAAAGCCTTGAATGCTCACTGTGTAGAGCCAGCAGGACATAAAATATGGATTACTTAGTCCCCTTCTACAGGTCAAAAATAATAAACACATTTTGGCTATTGATCAAACTGAAAATATGTAGAGATTGAAGCTGTCTCATCTCTGTTTTGGCAGCAAAAGGGCTAATGCATGTTGCAACTGAATCAGAGACAGGAGCTCAAGTCCTGCCCTGCCTGTGCACTGAAAGCCACCTACAATCACTTTAGCTGCAGGTGGATAAGCATCTGCAGGCTGAGCGACAAGGGTGGCATGTCAGGCTGTCAGCTGCATCATTGACTGATGTGTCATTGCCTACAGCTGTTTATATGCTGTACTCACACTAGTCCAATGGATCACCTATGTAGGAACTGACTTCTTGTCTAAACTGTCCAGAAAGCAAGGTTCTACAGGGATTGTTTTTAAGTCTGCCTGGCATGTGAACTTAAAAATGCCTAAAAATAGGCAGCTCCTGGGTGGCTTTACAATATATTATCTTTTTTGTTATCACGTCTACATGTACATTTATTGCAAACTGGTTATAGAATGGAGAGATGACTGCATATGAAAAAACAAAACGAAACATCCCTTCTGTTCCCAGATTTTCTATTCATAATTACACTACTCTCATGCAATGGAAAATAAAGAAAGACACAAAAATTTCTTTGGAAATTTAGACAGAATTTTCTTATCCTATGGTAAGAAACAACAACAAGAATGCAAAGATATGCAAGAAGGCTACAGCCAAGTTACTGAACATCTTTAGACAGCGAACATGCGAGGTTTGAACTTGAAGTCCACTACATACTTGTGAAAGGCTGCATGCATTACTTAAGAGGTGTGAAGCAACCACAGTGTTGTTAAAAAAAAAAGAAAAAAATATTACAACCATACTTCTGACAGAACTATGAAAGCTATCCACATTTTTAGAGAAAGTATTCTTGTAGTTCATTTTAAGAATGTGTTTTATGTTTCACTACCATAGTACTTTTTTTTTCAACTTTTGCTTTCTTTTTCATAAGACACTTCTTATTACAAGTATATCTATCCCTAACACTTGTGGAAACTCATATTAGTTACTCCTTGAAACATTATTTCTGTGAATAAATAATGAAAAAAATTTAGAACATGCATAGATTAGAGTCTATTATTGTTATCTTACAACTGTACTAGACACTGCTTACTTAAAAAAATGGGTGCATGCAAGATTCGGTGTTCATTTACCTCAGTGTGTCCATTTACAATACAAAACTGTATGGCTTAACCTTGTGAACAAAGATATGCAACTGTTAGGATCAACCAGGTGAGGAACCAAAGGGAATATAACCGCCTTTGTTAGTTATATTTATAACTCTAGTTTATTTTTTCCTTCCATGTAGCTTATTTTGACCCTTCTAAGGATACTCTAGGTAAATATGGCATGTTGTCAAAGTCATCAGTAATAGTGCATGGAAAACACTTCTGTCCTTATGTTTCGTACCTAGAAGCTGTCCTATTCCCTTTCTGTCACTTCACATTCCTGAAGACAGGGGTATTTCCCCTGGCAGAGAAATGTCAGCAGAAAACAAAGTTTGCTTTTGTTGTAATTATTCATTTAAGTCTTTGGGTAAAGATAATGAAAGGGTCATATCATTCAGTCCATGACCCTAAATGTTTTAATTTGGGAATCTTTGTAGTGTTTCATAGGAGTTGTTACGCAGGTGCACCATGACTTTGTTACTTTATCAGATTTCCTACACACACCATAGTTTTCTACTCTAGTTGTAAAGGCGGCAACTAATCCTTGGGACATCGGGCGATTGTCAATGATGTGAGATACTGTCTGATGAAGACAGAAGAAGATGGCAACATGAGAAGATGACAACTCTGATCGCAGCTGAACTTCAGTTTTCAAACTTCTGGTTCTTAAATGGAAAGCAAAAACTTTCAATAAAACCAGACTTTGTATAGATAAAAATGAACAGTAAGGTTAACTTCAATAGAAGAAGTTTTACATCTGTGTATTTTCTGCTTTCTCCCTGTATGATATACTTCCATATTTAAATGTCAGAATGGCAAAAGATTTGGATGCTAGTGAACACATAAGTTCATCCAGAAGCACACAGCAGTTTTTGGAATATATATCTGAGACACAGGCAGAGTACATTTTCTGAAGAATTAAAAAAACCCTCTGATCAAAATGATGTATTAAGATCCTACAGAATTTATACACCACAACGATCAGGGACAGCTGATTACAGCTAGAGTGCTGAATTCAGATTAATCCCACAACTCCACATGTCGGTTTGACCACAAGCATTACAGATGAGATATTTGATGAGTGAGAGGAATTTTCAAAGTCAGACAAACTCAGACCAAGTAAGAATGTCTTGAGACAGACTGTATCTAGTCTTGCACAATTTACAACATGATAATAAGAAGCTCTTAAGATATGATAGAAGGAAAACCTGGAATTGTACATCTAAAATCCTAGTCAATGAGATCATAAAAATTAGACTGTTACCAGGCCTGAGTCTCAGATTTACTGCTTTTGGAAACACAGAAGTAAAAGTGTAGACATGATAAACACTGGAGATGACATGGACAGCCAATAAAAGTACTTCAAAGTGCTCAGTTATGATCCATTATTTATGATCTAGCAAGGATATTGTGGGTAGAAAGAAAAGGTCCTTTTCTCAAAGGCTTGAATCCAAGAGATGAGGAATTAAAGAAAGAACAGAAGGGAATGGAAGAGATGATTTCCTAAGTGAGGACATAAATTGTGATTTCCTCTCACTCCTTGCAAGCTAACCCAATGTTTGGAATACGTAACAGCATTAATAAAATTACTTGAAATTATAAGAGACCATTTGTATCCTAAATAATGTATATGCAGTGTCGGATACTGTTGGAATCATTTTGGACTAACTCAGTGTCAGAAACACTGCTCTAATGGGAATCAGTTGGCCTCTCTGCACATTATAGTGAAACTGCCTTTCAAATAGGATGGCTTGGGTCCAGGATCCCTTCATTATGGTCAAAACTGTTTATATAACAGCTGTAGAAACTTGCAACTCAAGGTATAACCTGTTTGTATTAAAGATTAAACGTAAATTGCTACCAATTTTGAAATATATGCATTTGGTCATATATCCTGGATTTTCAAATATACTAAGCTCTCTAATCATACAGATGGTGTTAAAGCTGCCCCGCTTCTTTTCAGATCAGGTCACAAGGAACTGACTAGAATTTGGAACAGCAGCAGTAGTCTGTGCATGTTTAGAGTGACTACACAGAGTTGGGTTTTCTTAAAGCTATCTATAGGAAGAAATGTGTATGATCTTTAAGTTAATATTTCCAGAACAGCTCGCCCAATTATACTGACATTTGATACAGATTTCAGTGGAGAAAATTCACACTGCTCTTTTCATTTATCTCTACAAAATTATGAAACTATTCCTAAATTTAACAATTACAAAAATAATAAATTAGGAATCACCAGCATCCATGTGTTTCATGTGTGTTTAGTTAGAGTTCCAAAATACAATCAGTCTATTGTCTCAGTATTGTAAGGCTGTGTGCAAAATTGGAATGAGTTTTTATCCCTTTATACCTCAGGGTTTAAAACTCCTAATCTCCTAGCAATTGCTAGGTCAGCACCAAAGTTGATCTCTTTTCCTGCTTATTTTTTTCCCCTTTTTGAACATGGATACCACTTTCTAAATACTGTCCATTGATTTATTTTCCAAACACATTACATATTTTACATTGCTATCACAACTTTTTACCTGGGTCTTGCAAGACTCCAGGTAGATGAATCTTCCTATTTCCAAGGCATGGCTGTAGCAAGCCCAGGAAGTGTGAGAGGGGAACAGGAGGGCATGGGTACGTGGTCCTCTGCTGTGGATAAACTACTGGTGCTGAGGTAGTGGCAGGCGACAGTCAACTGGGAAGAGCACCTCAGCCAGCAGAGTGTGTCCCTGCATTTCCACCCAGCAGCCCGACGAAAATGTCTCCAAACAGTTCCGTGGCATGACGCTCCATCCTCACAGATCGTCTGGCAAGATGGCATTGCTCACTTTTGCTCAGACAGGATTTATGTTCTTTCTAATGTGTGCTGAATGATAAATATGCATAAAAGAAAAACAGACTCTGGCTCTACCAGAACCCATGTGAAAACAAAAACTGTCCAAAATGTTATTACTTTGATATCATTATTATGACAAAACAGGCATGCCTCTGTTGTCAACATGGCAGCATATTTTTATTCATTCTGTGCTGTAAAGGATTTTAAATTGCCTAGAATAAGGCAGTGGGGGTGGGGAGGGAAAGGGCAGTTTGTTCTTCATGCCACCATCCAGGTGGCCTCTTAGCAGCAAGTTGGCTCAAGCACACATTCCAACCTCAAAATTGTTTCGTGTCTGCTTCTGTGCATGCTAAACAAATCCTGCCATCCTTTTCCAGCTCTATCAGCTAGCATCTTTCAATCAACAAATTGCACTTTGGCATGAACAGAAGGTTTAAGATGGACTTCTGCCACCCTCCCAGTCCCAAGCTAAATAGCTATGAACATATGCAGAGATTGTGTTGTTCATTTTTAGGGCTTTATTGATGGCACATTTAATTGTACTAAAAGTGCAATTGATGAAAAGTGAGTTACAGATTGAATAGGCAATGCAGCAGATGTACAAGGTCATTCAACAAGGACTACTCATTACTTCAAATTACCACCCTTGAGGAGAAACTATAGTATATGCCAGGATGGAGCTCTTTCTCTGACACCTCATCCTTCACTTTCATCCCAAAGGCCATCTTTGTTTTCTTACAGATAACATTTCACAATTAGAACATGCTACCTTAAGTTAGAATTACTTGATTGCCATGTCTAATATAATTCACATATGTGAGCTATGCTACTGCTGCTTCCATTCATTTTGAAAAAGGTTATTGCCAGAAATTGCATACAATGTGTTCATACATTCACAGACCTGGACTTCTGCCCCATTTGACAAAGTGGTGAAAGACGGATGCCTTGTTTAGTTTTAAATCACATTAGCATTCTATTTTCATTTATCTTTTACTTTTGTAACTCCTCATTAAATTATAGTCTGACAAAATTTGTCAAAAAAGCGTAACTTGCTCAACAGTTTATAGAGTTTGGCAGCACTGGAATGTTTGCTGCTTCTTATTTGGCTGTTGTGGCATTCAAACAAAGACAAGTACTGGATGGACACAGTTAACTAGACCACAACTTTGTTAATTCTTCTGGGAATCAGCAATATTTTATTCAAGATAGCTCATAATCTTTTTTAATCAACTGTTGCCCACCGAAGAGCCACCATCACAGCCTTCATATATTTCAAGTGATTTCCCAGTGAGCTAGAAGGGAAGCACTACCTTCCCCATATACGAAAGATGCATATTCAGTCAAGGTAGAGTCATCAAGGCATTTATTAAGGAATGCTTGTTCCAATACTCCTTCCAATTTCATTTAGCAGAAAGTCATACTTTCTGCTAGGTAATATCTGCCCCAAGCAGCAGAAAGTTCCAGCAACTAGCTCAGCCCTCTGCAGCACTGCTTTGCACCTGTGGCACACTGCCTTATGGTTTTCTTACAAGGAGAAAAGGGTTACATGTCCTGTCCATCCCTTCAGAGGATGCTTTCTGACCTTTAAATGCCCCAAATCCCAGGCCTCTTTCTGGGGAAGACTTTTAAAGAGAAGTCTCTATTCACCCTCCCCTCACTGGCATTTCAGACAACTCTCTTCTGCACAGCAAGACTTTTCATTTAACAAATATCTGCTGTGATGGTGTACAACATGACATCAAGAAAACTTTTTACTGTTCATTTTTGAAGCCACAGCAGAGATTTCTTCAAGCAAGAATGTAAAAAAAAGTCTTTCAGCTTTCTCTGAAGAAGTGTGAATAGCATGTTGAATGGTAAATGTGGAATTAAAACAAAAGACAAATGTGAAATCCCAGGACAACTTAAGATTTATATTGAACTATTTGTATTGGTCAAGAAAAACTGCAGAAATTAGGTAAGTTAGGGCCCTTAACCTTGTATTTTTGTGCTGGAATTTGGTGCAAAGATGCTGATAAAGGAATAGAATAAATACCATATTTATATGTAGGAAAATGATGGTTCCTGTTCATATCGCCTTCAATCTACAGTCTCAAAATTGTTAATCTAGTGAATGCCATGGAATGAAAAGATAAAGTTGAACTTGAGATCAGTAGCAATGTCATTTGCAAACACTTTATCTCCGGAAAAATGTCAACCTTTTTGTCAGGAGTAAATCAAAATAAGCAATTTAAGTAGCTCTACTTTGCAATACTGCCCAATAGCTTCTAAAACATGTCATTAATTGTCCTGAAAAATATGAAAAAATACAGTTTTTTTGTGTTGTGGTTTTTTTTTTTTTAATGCAAAAACATAAAGTGTAAGAAAATTATTTACTGGGTATATTTTTTAATATAAATGATAACACATACTGCGCATGGTTGCAGAATGCACAGTAAGTACAAAGAGCAGAGTAAATTTCTCTTGCTCATTTTCTTGTCATCCTGTTTCTTCAAGATCTGTCATCAAATACATGTATTTATGAGTGGTTACCTATAAATCTCATGATAAGAACTGTTTCTTACAATCTAAAGTGCTGAGATAACACGTTCATTTAACAAACTATTTTTATCAGTGTGCTGCGTAAATCACTGTGCTGACCCACTTTTGCTAGATTCAAGCACTGTGAGGCCTTCAGGAGTATCAATCAGTCAGCAGATACACTCACTGGAGGCTTTATTGTTTCTTAAAATGGCACACAATGCATGGACTGCATGGCTGTCACAACTGATAACAGCTCGAGTCAATGCTGATGTATTCAGACTTATTTTGTTTTTCTTCCCTCATTCTCTGTCATTGTTTATCTCTGTCTTGCACCACTTACTTTTTGTAGTGGACAAATACAATTTGTAATATTAATATGTTTTCCTGCAAAATGTTAATTTCAGAGTGCTAAAGTATTTATTTCTTTCCCCATACATCCAACTCGCATTTCATTTCAAAGACATCCATTCCTGTGTATCTCACAGAAGTACTATGTCTTTTGGTTTGTAAGATGCACTCTGGTCAAGAAATGTCTAGAAATGTAATGGTGGTAGTAAAATACTGCAAAAAGAAAACATTTCAACGAGAAATATTTGGAATCTATCAGCATTGAGAGGACTCCTTTAAAGCAAGATTTAAAATAATTTAAAAAGCAAAAATTTCTGCTTTCTTTTGCTTTGTTTTTCAGAGGATGCTTCTCATGCACTTCACAAAAAGGCATTAAACATCTTCCAGATTAAAAGAAAGTAATGAAATTACTGCAAACATAAAACTAACAATAAAAGCTGATACAACTCTGAGTACAATGAAAGATTTTTTTTTTTTTTACAAAGAGTAGAGAAACACATCACTCTTTATACCTATGAAACTGTAAGGTAAGAAATTGAATAATCTCATCAAAGGGCTGAATGTTAGGTGTACTGGAGGCAGCAGTTCATAAAATCTTGTATTTCAAATTTAGATTAACTTCTTTTACAGAATATTAAATTCTTATTTGCTTAGGGGCATCTCTTTAATGTCATGAGAATGATAGTAGAAGTTAATAGAAGAAATTTTGAATCACCAACACTGAAGAAAATTGGATCCTAGAAACTGTATTGAATAATAAGATGATGAGGACATAGGAACTGGACAAAGCTTTATGCAGCTACGGCCATGCCCAGGCAATGCCAGATGCATAATAGATAAAATACAGAGAAGTCTTTCAAAAATTAATTAATCAAGCTTCGTGCCACCAAGATAATACCTTCTTTGAAATGTTTTATCATAGGTTTTTGACAGCTTCTGCTTGCATAAATTGCCATCTTAATTTCAGCTCTCCCATAGCATAACCATACACATTTTAGTTTTTCAAAAGACATTTGCCATACCTAGTTTATAATCTTACCTATATACCTTCCACCAAGACATTTAAAACACAAGATTTCTCATTGTGAGATATATCTCTCCTCCCTCACTAATCCAGAAGGGAAAGCTTCCAAGATGTCAAGGTAACGCTGCCCACTAAGGAGTATCACACTGGGAAGGACAGTATGAGACGAGCATTTCAGAAAATGCTGACGGTAACAAGCAGTAGCTAGCCTCAGGTTGAGCCATGCTATCAGGTAGGAAAAAGATATGGTGTATACTACAGGGAACTGTGATGTAAAGAGAACACACACTAAATGAACAAATTCTGCCAGGTACTGAAAATTGAGTCAAAATTGATAAGAAAGTGAGCGGTACAGTCTGGAAACAAAAACCACTTTTCAAACCAGATCTGTATAGAGAAAAACTTCCATGGGACAGAGACCAACCACAGCCTGCTGCAACTGGAGCAGCACCAAGGCACATGTGGGTTTCCACAGGAGTGACCAACCCTGGGCTCTTAGGCTGTGTCATGAGCCAAGTAAGCAGCTCCAACATCATTCAAGGGCAGCTACATCACATGCCTGGCAGTGGAGCAGGGCTGCCACAAGGGCTGCTGGATAACACGTACCCACAGCAATAAGAGAAAGCAAGATCGCAACAGGCAATCTCCCTGGGTTGTCCTGGGAGACAGATGTCTTCTGATTCCAGTCCTGTATCAAAATGAAATCCTAAACATGGAGAAAACCCCTGTAATTTCCTGGTGGCCAGCTCCTCTCTGCTTTCTAAGATGTGGCACACACCTTATTCTCTTGATAGGTCACA
>JAAGNO010022554.1:31329-53781 GCA_033439905.1 Ceryle rudis
CCCTGTAATTTCCTGGTGGCCAGCTCCTCTCTGCTTTCTAAGATGTGGCACACACCTTATTCTCTTGATAGGTCACATAGCTTGATGTGTGGCTCTGAGGGTTTGGTGGGACACCGATGCAGTGAGAAAAATCTTAAAAATCACAGTGCTGCTTATATTTTACTACTGAGCTCAGACAGACAGTTTCCATTCGGGTCCCTACTCCTCTTGTGCCCCATGCATCGGTTGACTACTATTCTAATTATTAGGTGCTGAATAAATGTCAGGAAATGCTATCTGTTATTTCTGTAATACATACTGCATTAGTATGTTTCATGCTTGCTTTCTATTGCTTTCCCATCACAGTGTGATGTTGCACAAAGGCTTTTATCCCCAGAGAGCTTTTTTTCATGAAAACTGCTGAGATGTTCAAAATCTATCCAAAACACGGCTGCTATCTTTGACTTTGATACAATTAGCTACTCAGTAAAGAGGCACATTGGAATACACAATGAAAGAAATAAAAAATACACTCAGTCAATTCCCAGTTGATTCAGTGCCGATGTGTTTAGCCTACTGTCTGAAAAAAAGATGAGTACCAAACCATTTCAAAGATTACTCTTCCCAAACAATAAAAAAACTGTCTTAAACTTGACATTTCCAAAATGATGAATCTTGGATTAAATCATGTGAAATGTCAAAATGAAGAGAAAAAGAAAAATCAATAGCTGTGCAAATGAAGCAATGTGAGGTCAATCGCATGGTACTGGCAGTGCCAGGCCACCCATGTCTTTTAAATAGCAGTATTTTTAAAGTGTACAATAACTGAAAGACACTAGAGATTAATTTTCGAGATTGAATCCCCTCTTAACAATAAAATTATTAAACATTCTGTTTTGAGTGACTGGAGCAGAGGCATAATAAAATGGCACATTTCCAAAAGAGTTTTTACTGCATCCTTGAGATTAGTTCCCCAATATTATCCTCAGCATTTCACATTACATGAATTTTCCTTTGAATTTGATATATTCTTCCTGCCAGGCAACTGAAAGCTTTAACCAGTGGAGGAAAAAAAAAGGCTCAGACCTCATCACTGCTTTTGAAATCTGTGCTGAGCCTGCTGCTAACACTTTTATGTCAAACCCCGGTATCTTCCTGTGAAAGCCATAGGTGTTGCATAATTATACTGGACAGTACTACAGGAGTTCTCCCACCACCTAACCTGGGCACATTCAGAAGGAATGTACGCCTCTCACTCCCAGGTTATGTGGGTAGCTTAAGGTGGACACTCAAGCTGGCTGTCTTGAGCCCATAATGGAGATGCCCAGCTGTAGACAATATGAATAATCCCCACACTGTATTTCAGTTTGCATGGTTAAGAAGGAAACCTAGGACATTTAATTTTCTTTCATGTGCTAAAAGATAAAATTTTTCTAAATTTATTTTTAAAGTTGAACGTATTGATTATTTTTGAGTAGTCTGGGTCTCAGCCATATTGACAGTGAGGGAACATGAGCTCATGTTCATATCTTCAACATTTGGTACTCTGCACGTAAATAGGCAGCTTTCATGCCATTGTAGTGTGGTATTATATGCCGCAATACAACCACTCTGAAGATGTGATTCCTAACACACTGGGAAAGATGTCTGAGAAGCTGGTATTGCCCTTGGACTAGTCAGAGTAACCCTCTGACAGGTACCCATAAGTAATGAAGGATAATCAAGTGGGAAACCCCCTTATTGCTTTAGAGAAGTATATCATAATGATTTTCCTGTTACCTGTAGCCACTGTTTTTATTCAGGTTTAAAAGGCTTCTCAGTTAAAATATAGCCTAGACATGGAATATTAGCAAAGCTGTTTTTAATGCAGTACTATTGATGTTTCAGGGAAAAACAAAAGTGCAGTGGAATTGGCTTACTCCTGGATAATTCTGTAAGAGGGGACAGAGAGGAGGGAAACTTTTGCTTCCATTTTTTTATCTGAGCAGTGGGACTGTATGTTTATTTGAAGAGGAAGAAAAAAAAAAGACGTTTCAGAGCAAAGAGCATGTTTGAACTTGTATAAGAGAATAGACTTAAATTGTTGTAAACCACATATAAATTCCTAAAGCTAACTTCTAACTCTAAAGATAAATGGCATTAATTCACAATACCATCCCTAAAAGTCTCCATTCCTTCTAGGACCATATAAAATGGTATATTTTTACAGCCTGAGCTGCTTTACAGTTTTAAGATGGAGGCAAAAATGGAGACTAAAACATTTTATAAAATACAGTTAGTGCTAGTAAAAGGAAGCTGTCTGTGAAGGTTTTCTTTTAAGTTTTCCTATGACAGTTATTATCGATAACTTCTATTGCTATTTAAAGAGAAAGTGGGGGAAAGATGCACTTTGAAGGATTTGAGTATATTATATCAAGAATGTTTTTTCATTTTAAGACTTTTTTTACAGATAGGAAAAAATCAGTTAGCTTTTGAAATGGGATTTTTCACACAGCTACCCACTGCAGAGCTAACATAACTGTGGTGTCGAACTACACCAGCCTATGTCAGTTCTCTCCAATTACTAGGCAGACAAGGGCATTTCAGAGCATAACTGATTGCCTGCTGTCTCCCCAAATCTGTTAGGAATCACATTCAACTGAATGTGGTCAATAAAGGTAAAATAGGATAATACTTATTGTCTTTGATGAGCTGATGGTTAAATAACTTCTTCAAAAATCTCAGCTCTTGCCAAGGCAAGACATTCAGAATCATGCCTTTGAAGAAGAGGGGGAAAAAGTCCCAGTTTCTCTTTCTGTCATTAGTAAATATTTAGAAAAACAAGTATAAACTTTTATTCAAAACAGCTTAGATTTAGGAATGCAGCTGTGACTTATGACAACCATATGATAAAAATCATTGAAGATGGTGCAGTGTAGAAGATAGTATGTAATTTAGGTCTGCACTCACACAAACACTGATGCTAAGAAATCACAAAGTGACTGAGGGAATGTTGCTTTCTGAGAGCTCAGCAGAATCCCTTAAAAATCATTTTATGTTTGCATGATTTTTTTTTCCCAAAGACAGGAAATCCTTTTCACCTATCCAATTCTGTCAAGAATGCTATGGGTACCACAGTGTATGTTCTCCAATCTAGTGTTAAAGGAAATCAAGGAAAGGACTCTTAGCTTTATCCACAACATTCCTGGTCCACGTATCAGAGCTGCCTCTTTGAAAAAATAACCAATGAATTGCACAACAGAAATGCATAAGAACATTTTGGTAAATTTCTACCAGTGCTTACTTTTCTGATGTTTATAGGGAAAAATCCCCAAACCATTAAAAATAAGACCGCATCCTTCTGGTAGTAACTATTTATATTCTTACCAAATAAGAACTCATTAGTTAATTATAGCCAGGGAGAAACCATGAGAGACAGATGTGTGAAAGATCAAAATGTCAAAATAACGGCATGGTCCTATGGGTAAACTCTAAAGTAATTGTAGGGAAGTTTCATAGGGTTGTTTTCAACAACCTCAGCTATAAATTTCTCTCCTCTACTTTCTCTTCCTATCTCCGTAAAAGACACACAAACAGGTAGAGGTCTTGTAATTACTGCAGTTGAACTCCCTGTAATTTTTATTAGATTGTTCTCAGGTTTATATGTGACCTATGCAGAAATCTTAACTTCCCTATTTAAACTCATTTTCACAGAAGTCTGAAAGCAAAAAAAAATTAGAATTTGTACTGCAGACAACTATTCATTCCTTTTTTCCTTACAAACTAGTATATTTTGGGATTCTCCTATTCCTGTTGTATAAGCATGTTATCAGACATTTGTGAAAAAAAAACCCCTATTAATCAGTCTAATTACACCAATAGATTTTATTGCATATATTTGCATTTCATCAGTGTTCTGTAAAATCAAATTGCATGACCTAAAACTCAAATGTAATCAAAAATGCTCATACAACTCTCTTTTTGTTTTATTATAAAAAAAAATGTATCTTGCAGAGGCCTGATAATTCTACCTAAATTTAAAGTACTTGTATAATGCCGTTTACTATTAGCTTAGGATTGCAGAAAAAAAGAACAGCATGTCCTGCCATATATACACCTGTCAGCATCTCCTCAGAGGCTTCTGAGTTGCTGGTCAATCCCAGTCAAGATGGACATGGAAACAGGGAATAATTTGGGATGGAAGGGACTTCAAAGGGCAGCTGGTCCAACCCTTTACTCAAAACGGTCTAATTGGATCAGATTTTCAGGGCTTTGTCCACTCAGGTTTTGAATATTTCCAAAGATACAGTAGATTTCTTCAAGGCATCAAGCTTCCACAAGTAAGTAGTTCAGCAGAGTAGAAAACTTTTATTAACATCATTCTCTGAATAAAAGGCTGCTCTCAACCCTTATGAATCACCAGACAATCCACACAAGAGTGCCCGAGACTCAAAACATCAAAAAAAAAGACAAAACTTTCTAACATCTACACCATAGCCAATGACAGTAACAGACAACCACTAAAGCATCACTTTAACTGTGTGTGCTAAATTATATTAGTCAAATACATACATAGTTAAATGATTAATTGATGATGAATTAAACTACAGATTTAACCAGGAAATTTTGTGTAATGAACCTAAGCTTTTCATGACTGCATAGAGGGAAAACACGTTTCAAAATAGCTATGTAGCTAAAACTATGAGGTTTATTTTTTTCATATCATCTGGAGCTCTCAGACCAAGATTCTTCTATTCCATTTCTCAGTGTAACTAAAAGTATTTAAACAATCTGGATTATCAGAGATCTTTGTCTCAGTAAGAAAACAGATCTACAAGGGCCATTTCTCTTCAGATCCACCATCCAACCATTTTTAGTTCAGTCTTAAGAGTTTGCCAAGTGTTTGACAGCCCAACTGAATAAGTGAATCAAGCATCGCTAAACCTATCATTTGACAAAACACAAATCAACTCTCTGGAAAAAAAGACTGCTTAAGAGTCATGCAGTTTTGCAAAAACAACCCCCAAACCTTTAGGAAGCAGTGCAAGGATTTTATTAAATCAGTGGTCACAGATAAAGGTAAGTTTTTCTGTAAGTGCAGGTCTCACTAGACACATGTTGCCCAGAAGAAAGAGTTCATCCTTATGTGGTAGGAGACCTCTGGATGACAGTTTTAGAAGCTTTAGGAAAAAAAAAAAAAAAAAAAAAGAAAAAAAAGAAAAAGCAGAAAAAGCATCTAATACACCTAAAATGCCTACCTTACCGGGGCCAATTTCACTTAATGTCTTCATTAACAATTTAGATAACGGGATGGAATAAACTCTCAGCAAATTTGTTGTCAATACTTAATCTCCAGGAGTGATTGATACATTGGAGGGAAAGGGCTGCTAAACCCTGGGATGGCTCAGGGGGGAATGTTCTTGCTGTCTGCATGCACCAAATAGGATGGTTTAGAGAAGATGAAGCCAGACTCCTCTCAGAGGTGAACAGTGAAAAGATGAGAAGTGACAGTTGCAGTTCATTAAATTTTGGTTAGTTATAAAGAAATATTTTTTTCACCATTTTAGTAGTCAAATATTGGAACAAGTTGACCAGAGAAACTGTGGTGTCTTTCTCCTTGGGGATATTCAAAACTCATATGGACAAGACCCTGAGCAACCCAATCTCATTAGACCTGTTTTACTGAGGCTTGGATCAGATGATCCATAGATGTCTCTTCTGACATAAATTATTCTGTTATTCTACTACTTTAAGAATGATGATAAAATTGCATAATCTGGTAATGGTGTATCTCTCTTGTTATCACCTGCATCCACATATTAAATTATATTTCAAAGGTTAGATTGCAGAGTAAAGCATTCAAAATTTAGATGAGTTCAGAATTACAGCTGGCCATCAACCAAATTGAAGACTGCATTTAAACCATGATAGAATCCTTAATTACATGCATGAATCCATTATTCCACCACGTCACCTAATGAATCTGATGAATCTTATTCACTGAATGAGAAGGCATTCAATATTTTTTATCTTAAGCCAGTACAGTCCCAGATCATATTTGTTGTGGCTCTAAAAAGCCAGGTTCCCATCCTAGGATTTTTTAAATGTGGTACCAAATCACAGTGTCAAAACTCTCTTTGTGAGGTAAATTGGTATTACCTTCTATATTTTACATAAAATAAAATAAGTCAAGGATTTAAAACTGATGTTTCTTGAAATGTATACATGATGCCTTTGACATAGCAAAAGCTACGCTGTGATAGTGTATATTGTAAGCTTCCATTACACTATACAGCAGAAAAGAAGTCATAACTCATGAACTTTATGGCATGCTGGGACATAAAACAGTACCGCATACTGCATTTTCTTTCTAGTTTCTGAAAATACCAGTTCAACACCACAGCCTGACATATCTTAATTATATGGTGGAATGACCTAGCAGCATCTGACATTGGGAATTACAGCAGAGTATCTTGCTTTCACATACTGGCTTGTATGCCTTAGTAACCCACTTCCTTTGTTAAGACAAAAGCACATACGGCATTCAGAAGCACAGATCTAATAAGAGAAGCCCAAAAAGAAATTCAGTCACGGTACACATATACTTCAGTGATTTAGCTACTATGTGTGAAGGGATACAGCTTTTGGGCTAAAAAGCATGAAATGCTGACACACCGCATGCTGAGATGAAAGAGGAAGAGCAGGGAATGAAACCCCAGATAAAAAGAGAAAATTAGCAGAAGACAACAAACAGAGCACGCAGCAGTAGATTTAGCTGGGGGGGAGGAAGTGGAGTAGGTACGCTGGTTCATTTGAAAGAAAGAGGCTCAAAGGCATCTGAAGAAAGTAGCTTTTTTATCCATTGAAAACTACAGGATGAAAAGGATAAACCCCACTATTTTGATGACATGTCAGAATAGAACCTAGATTAAGAAAACACTTAATTCTTTTGCTTCAAGTATTAAACAAAGATTAAGGCTGGATAATTCAAGATAGCAAACCGTATTCTTCATATAGTACAAAGTCCCTAAGATAAAATAAAATGGTTTCCAAGCTAAGGAGGATACGGTCCTCCGTGAATCTCACCTTGGCATGACATTTGGTGTGCATTTAATTAAGAGCAGATTTTGAATGAGAATAGTACTTGAAGGAAATAGTCTACAGAAGTCAGGGATACCCCAATGGAGACATTATGGAATAAAAATTGGGAATTTGCCATTCTTTTTTCATTTAAAATTTGCTTCAGTTAGTGACATTCACACACTAACAGCTCAATGAAAAACTTATACAAAATGTTAGCAAATGCCAATGCACTGCCTGTAGAGAATAAGGGGCTTATTGACATGCCAGCTTCCAGCACGAAATGTCATGATTGTAGTATTGACTACCAGCATATCAAAATAAACATCTGAAAGTCAAGGTAATGCTTGGAGTTGCTGAAGACAATCTTCCTGAACCACCAGCTCAAAAAAAAAATACTCAACAAAAAAATAATCTCGTATCTACCTCCTGAAACACTTTAAGATATAAACTAGAAATTCCATTTAAGTCATTGAGGGTTTACATTAAAAATCTATCTGTTTAGACTTCTGTCTTAGACAATTTAGCTCTTGCCATTTTTCTCATTATTTTTTCTCTATATCTTCAGTAAATATCATTCTATGGGCATGGTAGCAATACTTAATCAGAATTACTTGTGAAATTGTCTTGGGAATGGCATTAACAGTAAAGCAATACACAGAACAATAAATTGCCTCTGCTACTGATTATTAGAACAGCACTGGACTGTTTATAAAAGTAAAGGCCATTCATTGTCAGCAAAATCCAATGAATTTACCTTATTTGTATTGTACGTGATAGAGGGAAAACAAGCACATTATAATGACTGTCATATGTCTTCTCACATGAGGGTTTGAAAGTACACTAATGCTGATGCTTTGTCAGGCTTCCCACTGACATTAGTATTGGAGTTTGCCATGAATTAATTTGTTCAGATGAATAAAAATACTGAGCAGGAATAGTGGGTTTGGCCAGAGTCTCCCACAGTAATATCTGGACTCACCTTTAGCAGATGACGAATGTCTAAAATTCCTTCCTGCAGTTAATCTCATCTATTCATCCATTTTATTTTTGAAGTAAAAGGAAATACAGATGGTGTTGAAGTATTAGTCATCAGGCTTTATTTCTTTAAGGCAATATCAAAGAATCGGTTCAATCTATGTCACATACCTACATGCAGCTATTTTCTATTCTCTGATTCTTTTTTCTTATTACTGAAGTCCTAAAATGCATTTATATAATAGTAACTAGTCAGACTCATCAGTTGCTGTTTAAATACTTCTGTATACTTCTTAGCATGTAATTTACTAGAGTTTTAGAAAGAAACAGGACTTTTAAAATGTTAATGGCTACACTAAAAGGCTTCAGTTAAGCTCTTAAGTA
This sequence comes from Ceryle rudis, assembly GCA_033439905.1. NCBI lineage: Eukaryota > Metazoa > Chordata > Aves > Coraciiformes > Cerylidae > Ceryle > Ceryle rudis. The sequence goes on from JAAGNO010022554.1 coordinate 39,730, forward strand.
CAGCCTGAGTTGCTAGAGAGGGGAAAGGGAGCATAATGCAGGGCCAGATTCTAAACAGCTTTCTTGAGGTTTGTGGTGTTGCCCTAAGTCTGAAATCTCACTTGCCTCACGCCTCCGTGCCTTAGCTTTTCTATCTGTAAACCTGACACGTGGACAGGTTGCAATATAAAAAATTCAGAAGTGAATTAAAGACTAATAATCAGTGGGCAGCATGGGGATGTACCAGCCATACGGCATTTGCTGTATGTGCATTCTCCCAGGGGCTGGGCAGAAAAAAAAAAAGAGTAAAAAAATCTCCTTTTTTGGGAAATTGTCTCCGCTTGTTTTTAAACTAAATAATTTAAGCCTATGGCTTGAAGTGTGGTGTACAAACATTTTTTTTTCTTAAGAGCTCATGTTGCCCTCTAACTAAATAGCTTTTCATAAGTGCTGGGTATTCACAGTTACCTGGATATTTACACTGATTAAATATGGGCAGATTTTTGTGCACTCTGCTAAAACAGGAGCTCACATCAGCCCCAGTTCTGTCTGATGCCTACAAAAAATATTATTCAAGGTCAAGTAACATAAATTTGCTCAGTTGCTTCTGACAGACTTAAGTTGCAGCCCACTAGTCTTTGTTTTCAAAGCAGACAATTTCCATCTTCACACAGACTGATCCACAACCCATAGCACCTTTTAAAATAGCATGAGTAACTTCACAGAAAGTATAACTTTAAATGTTATCAGATATTTTCTGGTATTAGTGCCATACAAATCTTGCTTTGTGGACTGGAGTGGCCTTTGCTTGTTGTGCCACTCTGTATTCTTATTCAAGTTAACAGCAGATAGACTTTTCAGTTTATCTGGTGAATCACTATGAAAGTGCCCTGATTTCTTCAGTTCAGTAGCTTTCTTTTATGGCAGGTATATACACACTCAGTTGGGTCAAACATTTAAGTGTGAAGTAAATTACTTTTTTTTTTTCCCTGACATAAGTAGCTAACTCAGTTTTAATCTGAATAGATATATCAGCTATTCAGTTACTATGCTGAAGAACCATGAAATGAAAATTTTTTTATTGTTTTTTTTTCTTAGAGATATATCACTGTTTTGTTGCCTAAAGAAGATTCATCAAAGTTACTGTCTCTTACTGTGAAAGAACAAGGCCTTTTTTAAGATGGAATTTAATCTTAATTCAATTTTGATGCTTCCCTGTAAAGGATTACGAGAAACAAACCTGATTATATATGAAGTAGTAACGAGATAGGAAAGGTACAATCTCAAGCCAGACTAAATCCTATTAAGAATTATGCTCTTTTACATCCTCAAAGGAGACAGATATCATAAACTGATGTTGCAAGGAGACAAATTGTTTAAAAAAAAAATTGAAATTTTTACTACCTTAATAGACGTTTTTGTATCTAGATGGTAGTACAGTTTTGTCTGTTCAAAAAACTTGAACTTATTAAAACATAAGATGTGTGCTGGAGGAGCTATCAAACATTTAACAAAATATGGACCTAACATTTTTTCACTTGGCTCCTGGGAAGATCCTGTGTTGAACAATTTCCTGACTTTGCCTGGGTCTGATGACAGGACAGGACTGACTTTGAATGCTCAAAGGGAAACTGCAAACCAGTTCCTGCTACAGAGGGTGAAAATTAACCAGCAATAGTGAGAAAAGCAAATTCTGACTATACAGCAATCTGCTGTCTTATGAAAACTAATAAATAAACCTCACACTTGCCATATATTAGGAAGAATGCAAGCTAAAGATTTTATCAGCAGGGAGCTTAGGTGCTTGAGAAACCCTCTGCATCCTTAGATGACTGCCTGCCTATATCTCCAAGGATGGAGACTGTACCTCTCTGGGCAACCTCTACAAGTGCTTGGTCACCCTCACAGTAACCAAGTGTTTTGTGATGTTCATATAGCACCTCCTGTGTTTCAGTGTGTGCCCACTGTCTCCTGTCCCGTCACTGGGCACCACTGAAAAAAGCCTGGCTCCATCTTCTTTGCACCCTCCCTTCAAGTAGTTTAAATCTGTATTTATTTTTCATCCTACAGAAGAGTCGATCTTAACTCAGCAAATGCAGATGGTAATTTAAGCATCATTATACTGCATCCTGAGGAGAACAGACTACTAAATGAGAGCAAGAACGAGTTCTGGTGACTCATTTAGCCCCCACTCATTTCCCAAATGTGTGTTCTGTAAGGCCTCACATTTTAACTCACAGAAGAGAAATAAGTCAAAATGTCAGTTCTATTAAACTCCAAAGAATGTCTCTTGCAAGAAATCTGTTTAATTAATACGAATAGAAAAGAAGCAGGGACATGTTTTTTTAAATAAATTACTCATAAATTAGAAGTACAGTGTAACTGGAAAGTAAACACAGGGTGAGCAAAATTCTATCCCCATTCCACATTGTAGCCCAATTAACTTCATCAGTGTTGTCCATGTACAACCAAAAAAACTGACTGGCAAGTATTTTTCAGCTTTATTTTCTCCCACCCAGAAACTTCTGCTAGAAAGGAAGAGATAGACTTAATTGCATAACTGACTAGGATGCCTATGATATATTCATTGACCATCTACAAACTGTTCACAAGTGGGTTTCATTTATCTTTTATTCTAACTCAGTGACACTGAACACAAAACATATTTATTTACTTGAATTTTTATTAAAATTAAGTCTCAAGCAGTGATAGACCACTAAATGATGATAAAAAAGTGAAGAATATTTATTGCACTTTACTGTGTGAGTATAAATTAGTATGTTTTTTGTACAACTGGTGGTAAAAGTGAAACATTTTTCTTCACTTGGAACTGTGATAAGAAGCTGTCTAACTAGGTCACCTGAAAAGAATCATTATTAGCTATTTAACTCCCTGTGTGGTCATTCTATCTTAGAAAAAATATTTTTCCTTTGAATAGTTAGTCAGAAGATGCAACATATATTTCAAAATAATGTGTGTCTAAAGACAGTTTCTGTAATTTATTGTGTAATAGCTATTCAGATAATTTCCAAACATAGACAAGCTATTACATGTTCTCCCCTTAAGGGGGACAAAGACACATCTCACTTCCTGAGTCACTCCCAAGAGGAAACCCGATTAATCTCCTAACTGGAGAACCCTCATAGCAAAAGATGGAATAATTGCCATGGATCTCCCTGGACCCTTTGGTTTCAGAGATCTTGTAAATCTGCTACTTTCACAGTGATAGAAAGCAAAGATAAGGGAAAATGATACTTTGAGAAGGCAAATATTTACTCAGTTTTAAGAAAATGGTGCCAGCTGTGTTGTACTGGCCAGTTATCCCCTACCAGTTCTGATCTTTCTTTTTTTCTTCTTCTTTTTTTTTTCTTTAATTATTTTTAATTTATAGTCAGTGTTGGGTTGAACCTCCAAGGCAGATGTTTATTTTGAATATTTATGTAACTTACACCTTTTGAGGGAGGAGAGGAAGGCACTTGCCTCACAAGCCTTGCAGGGAGTTGCTTTTCATCCTGTCACTTTCTTTCCTTCCTGGGAACTGCTCAATTGTTGCTGTACCTGAGAAGGATTTGTCAACCGGAAGAGCTTCTCGTAAAGCCAATTCTCTCAACTCTCTGAAGTATGTTGTTATCTGTGGGCAGTGCTTCACAGAGAAAGAGCTTGCTTACTGCATTTTAACGGCAGATTTTTTCACATATTCCACACTGCTCAGTGCTTTGCCAGCTCAGAAGACAGTATGCATTCCCTTAACTCTGATCATGCAATGAAGCTTCACCAGATTTGGGAACAACAATGAGTTGTTGCCCAGCACTCATTATTTAGTTGGCCAGGTGATACATCAAAAGGATTTCAGCACAGGAGAGACACCAGCTGGGGTTTTGGCAAACAAACAGATTTTCCCAGCCTTAGCTCCTCTGCAAAGATTATAAACACTCAGACCTGAAATATAGGATAATTTGAGCCTACACTGCAGGAGAAAACATGCTACTTTCAATACTTATAAAGGTACAGGTTATTAGTGTTGTTTTTCTATTATACAAGCAGAGCCTCTTCATTTACTAGTCAAGTGAACTGTGCAAATCTGTAACACATAGATACAGGGCTATGGTAAGTGCTGAAACAAGTAACATTTGGTTTGAAACACAAGACTTCCTTGAGCTGAGTCTCAATGAATATATGTAAAAAACTTAATGGAAATATTGTTTTTAATATTTAAAGAGTTATGATTTCTGGACTATCTGATCCTATTACTATCATTTCATTGTGTGAGGCACTTAATTCATATAACGAAAAAGATTACTTTAGAAAGAACTTAGACTAGATATGCATTCATATAAAGGCAACTAAATCAAAATTATAAATTATTATGGATAAGTTTATACATCTTTCCCCAGCAGTTTTGTAAAATTTACAGGATTCAGCACATCTTCATCATACAGGAAAATAAAACTTGAGAAGTTTTCCCAGCATTGTCTACAATGACATAGCTAAGCCTCCTGGCACCTGAAACCTCTCACCATCAAAATGCCCCCCTCTTCTTTCTCATCACTCTCATCCTACAGAAGTCCCTTGCCTTCTACCCATACCTTCCTCTCTGTTCTCCATGTGTTCTTCATCCTTTTCATCTTTTTCCCAACAACTCTCAACCTGTCATGCTCCATTCATGACACACACATATTCATTCCTTCATAATTATAACATGACAATCATTTAAGAGATAGAGAAGAAAACCTACTAGCTAAAGATTGCTCTGACAGTGCCAATGTCAACCTACAATATGTATCAGGTTTCCTCTAGGCTGCTGCCAGCCTGGGAAGCGTAGCAGTGTTCTGTGTGCCCACATAGTGCCCTGAGCAATGGAGTGTGTCCTGTGATGTACTGAACAGAGGACAAGGGCTTTGGAGATCTAACTGCATCCTGTGCTTATTACTAGTATTTCTGTGGATCTCAAAATCTTTTAAAATCTGTGTTACCTAACTTTTTGAAGGGAGGCAACGATCACCAGTTACACAGAGATAGAGAGGAAAAGGGAAACGAGATGCAATCTATCCAAGCACTTTGAAACTACAGTCTTCCTGATTTTTCTCTACAATGAAATATCAATCTGGTACTGATTCCACATATTCCCTTTCAGCTGCTGAGGCAGAGGAGCTCTGAAGAACCGTATGGTCCCAGAGTCAAGACAGGCCTACTCAAGAGAGGCCTATCCTCCATTTTCTAGCAAGCAGACTACGCTTTGTTAATGCTATTACACTGCTGTTGTATGTTCAATGCTTTAATCCAAGAGTCATTTTACTAACAAACTAGTGTTTCTAGAATTCAGGCATCACTCTTGGTGGTGAATGTTAGCATCTCCTACTCTATCAGAAGGGTTTTTGTCCACTGAGTGTTTCACTTCACTTCATACTTCCTCTCACCACTTTGGACATGCAGCTGAAATGCTAACATATTCATGAGGCTCGATTAACATCTGCTATCCTCAAAGGAAATGTCCTGTTGACCAAGAATGCCACGACAGTGGGTGAGAAAAGCCTGTCCTTACTTCACTAAAGCCTTCAGAATGTTTTTTTCATAGGTAGAGTTAGTTTCCATGCAAATTAAGTGGAAGGTGCAATATTATTAATATTAAACCTGAGTAAGTGACCAGGCACTTATAAACAGCTCTACAAGTTCTGCAAAGGCCTCTATCTTTTTGGTCTAACTGATCCAGTGCATTGGAAGCCCTTCAGCAAAACGTCTCATAGATACTGTTCTTCATCCTCCCTCTAAGTAACCCTGGCAATGATTTGGGGGTTTCTTTGCTATTCAACCCTTTCTTCATTTTTGTGTCTCTTCTAGATTCCTTTTCTATGCCAGACTTGCTTAGGTTCATGCTACTAAGAAGGCAGTTTCTCAGTAACTGTATTTTCATTAGCTGCTTTCTAGCCTCACTCTAGGTTTTGAACAATTGTTCATAGCAGGTCTCTCTGTTGTGAAGTCACACACATTAGATTTTGCTCTGTTCACAATGAGAAAGTTACCCTTCCTAACAGCTGTGGTAGAAATTTGACAGCTTAGAGCCCATTCAGCTTAGAGGACAGAACTTGCTTAAAAAGCCTTCTACTAATAACTGCATTTTTAAAGCTGTGAAGTACACCTTTCTCATAAGCCAAGATCAAATTGTTCTGTTTCTAGCCAATGTTCACAGATGTAATGGCTCAGATATAGTTTCTTTGAAAAGCCCTGAATTTATCCAGACTTTATGTGGCCTACGTGTTGTTTAGTGGATGACTACTGTAGCACATTTTATAATGAACAGTGGGATAGAACTTAGTTCTTTTCAGAAACTGAAAAAAAAAGTTTCTGATATGACATGAACATTATTTTTCAGAACTAGGCTTTCCACTGATGGTCTTGGCAACATTTCAACAGAGGGGACAATATAGCATTACCGTTTTGAAATTCATTTAATTTAATTTTGAATCAAGTAGGAATTATGAGATATTTTCACAAAAATAACTCCATAGTGACCTCTTCATCTTTTGTTCTCCTTTCAGTACTTATGATTATGTTAAAATGAACTACCATTTGCAAGATAGGTGTCATTTTAATAACGGATTAAAATTTTGGAACAAAACAAAATAAGAAATTGCAAAGAACATGAAAATATATAGAATCATGGAATTATTAAGGTTGGAAAAGATCTCTAAGTTCATCAAGCCCAACCATCTACCCAACATCATCATAACCAGTAAACCATGTCCTGAAGTGCCATGTTATCTACACAGTTTTTGAACACCTCCAGGGATGGTGACTCCACCCATTCCAGTGCCTCACCACTCTTTCAATACAGAAATTTTTCCCAATATCCAATCTAAACCTATCCTGGTGCAACTTAAACTCATTTTGTTTCATCTTATCCCTAGTTACTTGGGAGAAGAGACCAACACCCACCTCACTACAGCCTCCTTTCAAGGAGTTATAGAGAGCAGTAAGGTCTCCCCTCAGCTTCCTCTCCCCCAAACAACCTCAGTTCCCTCAGCTGCTCCTCATAAGAAATGTTCTCCAGACACCTCACCAGTTTCATTGCCCTTTTCTGGACCTGCTCCAGCACTCATCTGTCATATACTGTGGTGCCCCAAACCAAACACAGTACACAAGCTGCAGTCCCACCAGTGCTGAGTACAAGGATATGATCACTTCCCTACTCCTGCTGGACACACTATTTTTGCTACAGGCCAGGATGCCGTTGGCCTTCTTGGCCACCTGGGCACACTGCTGGCTCATGTTCAGCTGGCTCTCCACTAGCACCCTCAGGTCCTTTTCTGCCAGGCAGCTTTCCAGCCACTCCTCCCCAAGCCTGTGGCATTGTCTGGGGTTGTTGTGTCTGAAATGCAGGACCCGGAATTGAGTCTTCAGCAATTTTTTAAAATCATGTTGTCTTAATGAATTCATTCTCCTGCCGAAGTCTAGCATCAGACAGCATGCACAATGGAAGGAAAAGAGGGGCTTCATGTCACTGGGGCAGTTTGAGTCAGGATGTTTGGCCCCCAGTGTAGCTAAGATCAATGGCAGGAGCTGTTCAGGCTTGGCACAGCCTCAAATACCCTGTGCCTGCTCAGTATTTCTAGCTGGCCAAGGAACAGCATGGTCACAGGGCTTGCATGAGGAAGCACCTTAATAAAAAGCAGATTCCCAGAGAAGCTGTTCTGTTTACCCCATGCTGGAACAAAAGAGAGAAATGGCATGAGAGAAATCAGCCCCATTATATTAATATTTGACTGACAGATGCCACCTGTGTTGGTCATCTGAGATTTAAACTTACAATTAAGTCATCGAAGATAATTGCTTTTGAGGGCATTAGTAAGAGTTTGTTACTAACATACATTGTGCTTTCGTTGTACAAGTAGAGAATGCTCTGAATTAAAACACTGTGATTCACTGAGTATCAATCCCACTCTCCATGATCACTCTTAAAAAAAAATCTATTTACTTTGCACTTCTCAGCATTAATTTGTTTGAAGAAAAGCCGTAAGCATGGATGGCTCAGAGAAATATGTAAGACTTTGCAGAGCCTGTGTCAGGTATCTGTAACATTATTTTGGTGAATGGCATATTAGTGCAGCTGTTCCTTGAGGAGGTATTGAGTCTTACGTGTGATTGCAATGTATCTTCTGTACTTACATTCATACAGTATAAGAGCTAGAAGACATCAGCTCAGAATAACAGTATTTCATTTTCTCTTTGCAAAACTATACATGCCTACACAAGATGAAAAGCAGAAAAGGATCTGGCCTTATTTCCACGCACTTTATTACTACGTTTCCTTCTGGCTGAAACCAAGTGGAGCCATAAGTACAGAGTCTGAATGATTCTGTGATTCTCTATCAATTGAGAATATCCTGCAGTAACACTGGAGATAGATGAAACCACCCAAAATTATTTTTTCAGTAGTATGATTCCATCTTATACCCAGAAATAAGTGGTAGCAGTAAAGCAGTTTCAAGAATACACATTCCTGTCTTAATTCCTTTAGCATTAAGTAACATGCAGTTAAAAACTTCTTAATTGTGTCTACCACTTAGAGAACTGATATGTCACGAAAATGCTTTTGTGCCTCATCTAAGATGAAACAATTAATTCTGGTAATTGTGGTATACAGCATTAATCACAGAATTTTTTGTTGTTGTTTTTCTGACAATCTTTTTGATGAATTAGGATTCTCATCTTCAGCTTTTCTTTTCTCTCTTTACCTTCATGCCTATAGCAATACCACTCCAACTATCATCTTTTCATATTGGGACAGTAAGAATCCGAGTAAGATACCTCTATAACAAATTCAGATGCTGAAGAAATATGTTTCTGATTGCTCAGGAGTTACTAATCTCTAATCAGTACTGAGTCAATGCTAAATTCATCATGTGCCATTTCTTGCAACTGATATGTACGTCCAAGCTTCTGATCACTAAGGGCTACTCACTTCACATGAATATTTTCTATTAGCATTTCAAATCATTATAATTTGTGAATGCATGTCATTACTACTTCTGCTGTTTTATCTCTCCTTCCTTTTCTAAAAACAGTAGTGTGATATTTCCTTCTTGGATCCTCCTGCGTTAACTTTGACTTTCTTTTGGCATCTTTTTCATGAAATGCCTATATTAAGTGTAACAGTATTACTTTTCAGTATTGAGAGCAAACCTGCCTTTGAATGTCTCATTTATATATGTACAATACACAGTGCTGCAGCCTGAATGAGCACATAGAAGGGATCACCTCTTTTTCTATCCAAGCGTATTCTTAAAATCTCTTTCCCTCTGGCAATCTGCTCAGCGTACTTCTTCATCTTACTACTTTCTTAGCTTCTTGTAATTCTACTTTGTAACTGTGCATATGACACTGATACTGTCTGAGGAGCTAGGTTATGAAAAATTAATCTCTGAATTGCAAAAATATGCATATGGAAAATGACACCTCATGCAAGGCAGCAAACAAATGAGCCTACAATACCTCATCATTTTGTAACATTCCCACATGCCTGTAAAGGCACTAACACTTGCAATCTTTGTGTGCATTATTAATTTTCCCTTAATAGCTTCAATTCTGAGACAATGTTTTAATAAAAGACTCCAAAACTGTTATTTCTGAAAGAGGAGGAAAACAGAAATTGCAACCTAAGGAATATTCCCCCTTTTTGTCTATGGAGAGGAGTATGTACCGCTGTTCATTTCAGTTTTCTGGTATTGTGATTTTACATTAAAAACATCCTCAAAAGACTGAAACTCAAAATACTACCCCAACCTGACAGGATCTTAATGTGCTCTTGTAATGGATTCCTGAATAGGTGTTGAATAGGTTAATCAGAGGTATGCAATTGTATTATTGTGCTGGTTTTGGCTGGCGTAGAGTTAATTTTCTTCATAGTAGCTTGTATGTTTTGAATTTGTGCTGGAAACAGTGTTGATAATTCAGGGATGTTTTAGTTACCGCTGAGCAGCACTTACACAGAGTCAAGGCTTTTTTGGCTTCTCACTCACCTCCAGCAGTGAGTAGACTGGTGGGGCACAAGAAGCTGGGAGGGGACACAGTTGGGACAGCTGACATCAAGTGACCAAAGGGGTGCCCCAGACTGAATGACATTACCGCTACATGTCATGAGCCCTGCTTTCCTGGGCATGGCTGACCACCTGCCTGCTGATGGGAGCGAATCAATTCCTTATTTTACTTTGCTTCCGTGCATCCCACCATGGGGGAGTGAATAAGCGGCTGGAGTGAGTGGGCTGGGGTTAACCTACGACAATTACTGACTGCCGTAATTCCATCAACATAGCTCTAAAATCACAGCTTGTTTCATGTAAAATTTATTGCATCAAAGGTTCTAATTGTTACCAAGTGACTTCCTTGCAAATGGAAAGAAAATGCTCTTAATATATTCTACTTTACATAGAATAATGCCTAAAAAAAGGCCAACAAACACTATTTTCCTCTAGGCCTTTTAATCTGTAAGATGTCAACTAGCAAAGTAAATACAGTGAGAATATAATAGTTCAGTAATCGAACAGATAAAAAATTAATATAAAAAGCTAATAGTTACCTGGTTCGGTGCTTTTTCACGCTACTAAATACAACAACTCCGTCTGAAGCAGATTATGAAGTTCTGCTCTAGCAGAGCTCTCAATACCACAAAATTATCTTCATTTTGCTATGTAGTATTGTATAGATTACTGCGTACATTTTAAAACTCCTCTTACACTGATCCAAATGGCATATATCTGATAGATCGCTGATCTCTTATCAACTACTGATACCCATCCCTAAAAAAGTAAGGCCAAGGTGGCTATCTCTTCTGAGTCTATATTTTCCTTCTTACTAGCTGACTCCTTTCCTTGTGGGTATTGAAGCCATGAGCAGAATACTATTAGGGAAGTTATTCTGGAAAAAGAGATTCTTATTCATGAAGGACAGTCAAACTCTATCTCTCCAATTCTTATATCAGCTTGTAGGATATTTTCTTGCAGAAATTCCTGCAGGACTGGAGGAAGGGCATGAAATAGGACACATTAGCTGAGCATGTCCTAGTTATGCACAAGGACTGAAGGCACAGACTTTGACTCTCATCTATAAAAGTTAAAAGGGGTATAGGACTTAGTAAAATGGGCACTCAGAAGAGCTGAGCATTGCCATGAGTAACAGGAAATTAAATTTTCCCTTGAAAATGATAGTAAAGTGATTTAATTTTGTCTGAAAGTGAATTAGAAGTTAGTACTTCAAATGTATATCGTATTACTTATATATTGTTGGGGTTTTCTTAAATGTTATGATTGATATATACATATGTCAGTATTCTAACTTTAATGTCAAGGGAGACAAAGGGATTGATACTTTCTTCATGTAATGTGGCTGAATTCTTCTGAATTGATGATTCCCTTGGTTAATTCTTTCTACCTAACAATCCTGTCCCAATAAATCTGATGGACAGTGCACTAAAACCAATTCAAGTATTTCCGTAGATAGACCTATCTTATCCTTTACCCATTATCTTATTTACTATTCTAATTGGGAAAAAAAAAAAAAAAATTACTTAGGCTATAAATTGCAGTTATTGACTCTGTATTTCTGTCTTTACTTTCTGATTTTTTTTATGCTGATCCCCTAAGTCTTTTAAGAGCTATCTTTTTTTTTTCACCATAAATACAGCACATGAAGCACAATATTTAGCCACTTATAGAAGAGGCAGCTTATAGAGAAAATACAACAGTCTGATTCTTTCTTCCTTATAATCACTGAGAAGCACACATGGAAAAGACTGATATTTATGATATTTACAAACTTGTTCATGAGCTTTAAATCAATATTTGAAAATTAAATACAAAATAAAAACCAAGTGCTGCATTTGTGTGGGGTTTTTTTGTTTGATTGGTTTTGTTTTGGGTTTTTGGTTGTCTTTTTTGTTTGTTTGTTTTTCTTTTACTATTTTGTTCTACTTTTTAATTAGTAATCAAAAGTTTTGCATCATGTGTCAGTATATCCCTTTCTGTCCACATTTAGGATAATATGCCTGCAGAGGTGGTGACAGTTACTTAGAATACACTACAAGATAGAGCATTTAAAATAAGAGCAATAAAACTGTGATGAGTTGCTATTCATCTGTTCTCACTCATCAGATTAAATGCATTTGGGATCTACTACAGTGGTCCTCACACCAGTTCACCTTCTCCCCACAAGCAGAGTCTGTATCAGAGAAGCATAGGAAGCCCTGTGAAATTATATTCAGTCTTGTATCTCTGAAAATCACATTTACTTTCTCTCTAATTTCTAACACAAAGTTTATCCTTTCTCAGATTGAAATTAATCATATGATACTGTCTGAGCAGGATCAGTGCCCTGTCATGCAGAATAGTTTTGCACAGGTAGACAAGGGTCCATTTGACCCTCATAGATAGTGTAGAGAAAACTTCAGCTGATCTTTTTCACTTTCCTGACTTCCCTCATGTCTTTTGTTATTCGTTTGAATTCCGTCATATTCTAATCAAGGTTTATTTTTGCATTACGCTGAGATGCAGTGCAGTCCATGTCTTCTTTGCTATCATTTGTTTACTGGGTTGGTGGCAATATCAAACCAGATATTAGTTTATATTGTATGATTATTGGATTATATGATCAACTTACTGAAGAGATGTCAATGCTGCCAGTAGCACTGACATTGATTTGGATTGCTTCTGGTGTGTGAATTTAAGCTTATTCTGAAGAATGCCTGAAAACATTAACTTACCAGCACTTTTTCTTTTACACAGAAATTAATATTAAATCTTAAATTACATAGAGGCATTTCATTTGAACTTTTGCGGGTTTAATTACAGCTTAGAGACTGCTTCTTGTTTTGTGACTTCTTTCAGTATTTATAAAGTCTACTGTGACAAGTCTTTTTGGCAGAAAAGTACAATACTAAATAGTTTCCAACAAATATCTTGATGTAATGATCTGAGAATTGTATAGTTATACAAACAATATGATTTACTAACCAATGTGCAATTAACTTGAAAGCTCATTATCACAAGGAAGATGTCTGAAGTTCATTCTTATATTCAGAAGAGACAAAGGAAAGATAAAACAGTTGGGATGGTCAGTTGTTACAATTTTTGATTATTCTGCTGTTCTGTTCCATTGTTTGTCCCTCTGAGCTATGAAATAATGACCCTACCTAAGATCTTGCCACAATGAAATGCCCCAAAGATGAAATCAGGGCAAATGGTAGATTGGTAAAAATCTTAGTGGTTCATGCAAACACACCTGTCTGCTTTACCTTTCCCCTTTCCCTTCCCCTTTTTATAATCTGTATTTACTTTCTTCTCATTTTTCAGACCCTAAATTGTGCCTTCATGAACTCTCCATTTGCCAATGCTGTGCCTTCTGTACAGGGACTTTTATTCTTAATCTGGCTCACTGTATGATAACACAGTAAGAATAGATATTCACGAATGTTGTATAAAATACTTGGTAAATCTATCAGATAGCATTATTGCTACATTTATCAGATTGACATTTAAATATGTTAGTCATTTTCAGTACAATATAATCAGAAAATTTCTAACTGCAAACAGGTCAGGTGAAAATGTAGAAAAAAATATAGAATATATTTAAGAAATAGTTAAAATAAAAGCATGAAGTAGAAGTGTTTGCATTATTTTTATGCAAGCGAAGAATTCCTTATTCTGAAAACCACTAACACAAAAATCAAGTAGTGATAGACTACGTGTCTCGTAACTTGATAAATCACTTCTAAACTAAAGCAATTTTGAGATTTTCCACTATTTTTCCTGTCACTGAGAAGTACCCTACCACTATGGGCTATCTTGACCCCTCAGTGATATTAGCACCTCAGGCAGCTGTGTTCCTTTTACTGCGTAATATTAGCAGTCAAACAAATAGAAAAACCATTTAAAAAAATACCAACCACAGCTCCTTTTCAGCAGATCACATAAATATGCTCCAAAAGCACACACCAATGAGTGCGAAAAGAAAAAGAAAAAAAGAAAAGAAAAGAAAAGAAAAGAAAAGAAAAGAAAAGAAAAGAAAAGAAAAGAAAAGAAAAGA
>JAAGNO010022555.1:0-11067 GCA_033439905.1 Ceryle rudis
GTCAAATAGTATTGTCCTACAACTTATGCTCTTAATTTCTGCTGAACACCAAAGATTCACTTATACATACAATGTTAGCAAAGCTCTCCGGTTAATTTTAAAGCTTCATACCTAAACCTCAAGGCCTATAGTTAAAAAAAAACCCCAAACCTACGTGTGAAATCTTTTGATTATAAGATAACAGATTTATAAAGAATATTCTAATAAAAATGTCTTGTATTGTCAGGTTCTTGATCTGCAGTACATCAGTTTCCTGAATTCAAAGTTTGAGGTAAATATAAGCATCAGGCAGCATGAACCAGGCAAGAAAGAACACTGCTTGTTGCTTTGTTTTTAAAGTATGCTCTTTCATACCAAAGATGACTTAAACTTATGTAAGAAAAGTGTAATAAAAAGGAGTCCCGAGCAAAATCTCTCATAATCATCATAAAACTGTACGCAAAGAGTTTGATTAGCATACAAGTAGGTTGATATTTTTTCCTATTGAGAGGATGTTTTCATGAGATGTGGCGCTTATGTCATGTCCTTTGTGGATAATACTGCTCATTTTGTAAAGACAGTGTTTGTAAATATTTACTGTGTAATGTCTTGTTAATGCTAGTTGTTTTAAGAGGCATACTACTCTGCTGATAAAGAGCAATTAAACTGCTTTACACAGCATGTGAGCTGTAACCAGCAACAATTTCCAAGACACAACGCTGCTCATAACAAAGGTATGCACAAAGAAAGGGAGGAGTGGAGGTTGGGAATAGTAAATTATATGGACATACTCAGTGTATATACTACTGCTTGACAGAGGGGCAATGGAAAGGAAAGGATGCTGCCACAATAAGAACTGAAGAAACATCGTAAAAACTGGCTTTATCCTTTAAGCACACCAACAGAAAATCTGCTTCCTTCTGCTTGATTCTTCCCATACTCGGTGAATCAGGACTTTCTGTTCCTTTTTGTGATAAAGGATGTATGCAACATTAATTTCTCTTAAGTCACTGAAACAATCCACTGCGCTCCATGCTTGCCTCATTGCTCAAAAAAAAATATTCATGGCTTAAGTTCTATACCTTTTGAAAGGTATATAAAAAGAAAAATAATCAAAATGACTGTCTAGTAGGGGAAATAAAGGGACTATGGTGTGAACTTGTATTACATGTTCATGCATTTATTTGTCTGCTGATGCCTTAAAATTATTTAAGCAATACTCTGGGCAGTGTGTGAAAATATAGTACTCCAGACATAATTTTGGACTTGAAAAAGCAAGGCAGGATCAAACAATTCCACATCAGATAACAAAATTGTAAAATAGCCCAAAGTCACTGAAATAACAGGCAGAGAAAAACAAAAAATAGCAATCTAGCTGGTGACAAGAGAGTGAACAAACTGTATTATCTACTTTGGTGATGGTGATTTGAAGACAGAAAGATGTCTGTATATGAAGGGCTGAGAACAAGCTGGCAGATACGGGAAGCATGGGGAAAGAAAAGTCCATTCACCTATATTTCTAGAAGGAATTATTTTTGCTGTCTTCTGAAACTAAGCAGAAGTAAGAGACTTCTAAGGTAGACTTTCTTCCTTTCCTGACAGCAGTAACAGACCATAATCACGACTAAAATCCATGGAAACTGACTTACCTAGCATATTCTTCATTCAGAATAAACATAAATGATTTTTTTTACTTAATAGAAAATTAAAACAGCATCCATCACCAAATGACAAGCCATATAAAAGACTGAAGCAGCAACAAGAGATTTAATTCCCCTCCCTCCCCAGATGTTTGGTTGCAGTACAAATGTAGGTGGGACAGGTATTTTTTAACACTTCTATACAACTTCGCAAGAGAATGCACAAAAAACACAAAGCTGCAGGACAGCCATCCAGTCAGTGAAACTCTCAGGTATGGACAACTGCCCTGGGGATAGCATGTTGACAACTAAGAGTTAAAAGATAATATTTCTACCAACAGTCACTGCATATCAGGGTTTTCCTTACTGCCTGAAGTGTTTTCAGCTATGTTGACAAATTAATGATCTTAAGTAGATTAGAGCTTAAAGTGGATCAAGTTTTGGGTAGATCCAGGTTTCTTCATACTCTGTTATTTTTTGTTTTTTCAGAAGTAGAAATAAGAAAAGAAATCTTGAAAAAAACCCCACAACATTCACAAACATCTTTTAGTGAGATTAAACAGCTTTATGAAAACTTTATGAATAAACATCCAAACTTGTAATGACAATTGCACAAATTATAAATCTAAAATTAAGTGCAGTAAAAACATAACTGAAGAACCTTGAAAACTTACTAATGTGTTTTCTCCAGTGGAGCTGTTCCAGAGTCGCATCCTATCATCTGTACCAATGGTCAAGAGATGAAGGCCATCACTTGTATAGCACAAACCATTGACTCTCCCATTGTGAGCAGTGTTTGCTGTGAGGAAAAAGAGCTGGTTCAGATTTTTACAGAAAAATTACTATTTTGTATATACAACTTCTATTTCGATGTAGAGTGCTGAAAATGCTGCTTAAATGGTAACATATCAGTAAATTAACAATTAAAGTCTTGGTCTATAATAGCATCTGAGTTGCACCTGGCCACCAGTGGTGTTCCTCAGGGTTCAGCCCTAGGGCTAGCTCTCTTCAATGGATTTATCAATAATCTGGATGCAGAATCTGAATGTAGCATTAGCATGTTTGTTGACAATACCAAACTGGAAGATGCTGTTGACTGTCTTGAGGGACAAGAGGCCTTGCAGAGAGATCTAGATTGATTGGAGCATTGGGCTATGATCAATGGGATGAAATTTAACAAGTTAAAATGATGGATGCTGCACCTGGGATGCAATAACTCTGGGCAAAAGCACAAGCTGTGAAAGGATTGGCTGGAGCGCAGCCCTGTAGAGAAGGATCTAGGGGTGCTGGTCAACAGCAGGCTCAATAAGAGTCATTGGTGTGCCCTGGCAGCTGAGAGGGCAAACCACATTCAGCATTGGTGAGGTCTCATGTTGAGTGCTGTGTACAGTTCTGAGCCCCACAGTTTAAGAAGGATGTGAAGGTCGTGGAAAGTGTCCAGAGGAGGGCAACAAAGCTGGAAGGAAAAATCCTGTGAGGAGCAGCTGAGGACTTTGGGCTTGTCTAGTTTAGAGAGAAGAAGGCTGAGGGGTGACCTCATTACTCTCTGCAGCTACCTGAGGAGGTGAAGCAGACAGGGAGAATCTGAGGTCTTCCCCTCGAATCCAGTGACAGAATGCATGAGAATGGTTCAAAGTTACAGCAGGGAAGGTTCAGACTGGCTATTAGGAAATATTTCTTTACTGAGAGGGTGGTCAAACACTGGAACAGGCTTCCTAGAGAGGTGGCTGATACCCCAAGCCCATCAGTGTGTAATGGGCATTTGGACAATGCCCTTAATGACAGGCTTTAGCTTTTGGTTAGCCCTGAATTGGTCAGGCAGTTGGATCAGATGATTATTGTAGCTCCCTTTCAACTGAACCATTCTATTCTGTATTGCTTATAGAGCACTATAAATGAATCCTATAGAGTTCACTGTGCAATACTGCATATTAAGTATGTTAAAGTAGATAAAATCCAACTCAGTGCTACCACAACAAACCTAATTATGGTCCCCATAAACTAACTCAGTGAAAAATAGGTAAGCCATCTCTGCATTATATTGCAGTACACAATTTAGACATACTTCTTTGGTAAAAAGTGTTCTGATTTTCAAATAGTGTATTAAAAAAAATAATGTTAGCTGCATTTTGTTTAGTTGATTCTCAATTTATTTAGTATCCTGGTCTCTGTAATTGCCATTTGATGATGAAAAAATTTATCTTGAACTTGTCAGAGAAAAAGTTGAAAATGCAATTTAAGTTGTGTATAACAAGTCAAACTCACTTGTGCCTTTAATTGCTATGATTTATCCTACTCAAAACCCTTTGTTCAGAGACATGGTACACAGTTTCTACTTTCTGATTAGATTCCACATACTATGTATTTTTACCTCAGAGCAGTGATTGTTCAAGTACTTTTCTAGCCTGCCAAAACTGCCAGAACTGGCAAAAAATCCTTAACCATAACGGGAAGGTTCTGAAATTTAAATTTAGCTTGTTGGGTTTTTTTTTAGTCAAGGAAATGTGACCTGAAAATACATGTTAATGTTGTAGCTAATAATGACTGATACAAGGCACTACTAATGCATTTGACTGTACTGAAATAAAAAATGTCATTTACCTTACTGTAAAATTCAATATAAGATTATACTCTGATTCTTACTTTATGAGTATAAAGGGAATGTAATTGATTTTACAGCACTGTGGATAAGAAAATATAGAGGCTTGCACTGGAAGCAGCACTAATTTAAACAGGAAAAGGAACATGGTTTTGTGGGTTTTGTTTGTGTTGTCTTTGTTTTTAAAGGAGGGTAATTAAGTACGGAAACAGCTTATGAAGTGATTGCTGTTTATATGAAACTTGATCTACAGCAGGAATTAATTTTTCCACACAGAAAACAGAAGTCAAAATTTCCCATTTTAGGGGGAAATACATTTAGAACAGATACAATGCTGTTGCCAACGAGATCTGTCTAAGCAAAATCCCCAATCACAAACACTGTCTTTACAGCAGACAGAACTGAATAAAATTCAATGGCCTGTGTTATGAAGTAAGTAACCACTGGATTACCACTACTCTTCTTGCTTGTCTTAGTATTCAACAGATTTATGAAAGCTTCTAGTTACCTATGGATTACCATCAGTCATGTTCTGTATTACCTGCCTCAGAAGATGCTTTGGACTTTTCTCCATTGTGCTGATCAAGTGTACATAGACATCCAGATGCTCTCCTTACATCCCATAATTTTACTCTACTGTCAGCGCTAAGGAAAACAGATTTACATACATTAGGGAAATTGTGTGCACCTGGGTTCAATGACTGTCTTCAGCTAACCCACTTGGCACTCACCCTGGTCCAGCAACTGACTGGTACAGAAGTTGTTTACATATATGCAGGCTGGGTAGGTCTACATGCTCTGTTGTCACAGTGCTGTGGCAGAGAAACACTGAGAGCTTACTTCTGTAGGAACTCACTGGCTTTGTCTACATTATCAGGTTGGCACAACTGATTTGTTCTGGCCCCCAGGCTGCAAGCCCACACTTTGCTCACACTGTGTCTTTGCCAGCAATAAAAGCAATGCTTTTGGTATTAGTTACATATTTAGACAGCAATATTGCAGGCTGTGCACTTTGCATGGCACATTGAAGGGCAGCTCAATTGGAGAATTTCAGTAGTATACTCCTGAGTATACCACAAGACTCTCAAGTATAGATAGGAGGTAAATTCATAGAAAAGACCACTTCCCATGCACTGTCACCAGTGTAGATGTATTTACTGAAATATCTGGAGAATTCCCAACAGCTCAACACTCCCTTTAGAAAACAAAACCAACAATTAAAAAACAACAAAAAACCCCAACCTCAAAACATTAATTACTTTTTCACACCAGCTGAAAAAAAACGTGTCGCTTTGATCTAAAGCTGGAAAATATACCAAATCAATTGAAGTACTACATGCTTTTTATCTGTGTGTTTTCAAGTTAGGTCAGTGCATTAATATCAGGAATATATATCTAGTATACATATACCAACTGACCAGAGCAAAACCAACTGCTATTTCTTACTTGTTCTGCATCTGACAAAGCTAATGCCTGGTTTGTTCCTTTGTGTTCCATTCTACTGCAGATTGGTTTTCTTTACTACCAAACAGTATTCCAACTAAATATGCTGACAACATGTTAGTTTGCTGCAAACAAATATTCTATGACTGAAGAGATATTGCTAAGGTTTGAGCTGATTTCAAAGTGTGCAACAAACTGCAGGTGGTTCCTTGAAATATTCTTAACAAATGCATAGGAAGGGGTTCCTTGTTATAAAAGCCTATAGTTGTCCATTTTTGATAAGGCAGCTTCTGTTGGCTAATCTTTTCTAGCCACTTCTAATGAGCAAGAAAGAGCTTATAACCTCTAGTACCTGAAAATCAAGTGTGTAAAAGACACTCAAAACCATGTTTCTTCTCTGACTGTTCCTATCTCCTGGCAAAACTATGGAAGAGCCACGCATCACATAGAGAAATTTGAAATAACATGTTTCACATGCAAGCCACAAGATATATCTTCCATTTTCTGAACTGATCAGAAGCAAACATACAATTGTCTTGGAAAACAGTCACATCTCCTGATATGCAAGATTAGTCCAGATCCTCTTTTTAGCAGTACCAGTCAGTTTCTCTTCACTACCTATTCATTATCTCAGTGTTGCCAGTTCTTGCCCCTATTTGTCTTAGCAGACAGCAAATCTCTGTTATATTATTAGGAACAAGCAATCCAACTATATTACTGAATTAAGTAATAATGCCATAAGAAACAATGTTTAAAATGTAATTATCATAAGGCAACATGATGACACAGGTGGATGCAGTTTATAGTTGCATGACTTTGAAGCAACATGTTTTGGGAGTTGTCATTAAGTCAGTATTTAATAAACAAAATTTGCTACTATTTCTGTGATAGAAAAATAAGTAAACAATTTTTCATTTGCTAAAACAAACAAATCACAATGTTAGAAAGTTTCCCAACTAGGCTGAGCCTTTCAGAAGCTTGGCATCAGAAGACAAAGGGTATGCAATTTCAACACCAAGTTCCTCAATCTCACTCTCCAGCTATAGAGCAACCATTCCCCTCTACGATTCAAAAGAAAAAAATGCCATCCATGAAACTGAGAAAACAAATGTCACATTATAATCAAAAGGTAATATATACAAAAGTTATAGGAAAGCCAGGAGGCCTGGAGTATCAACATACAATCCATACTCACTGAATTACTACAGCTTCAAAGTTATTACCCATAAGCTAGCTAAACTACCCAAGTTACACTCTGACATAATTGAGCATGATTAACCAGTTCAATACTTTCAGTTAAACAGGTTTTATTTTGTTATAAAACAGATTAGCAATGCACACACTAATAAACAGTAGTGAGTATCTCTATAATGCTATATAATATTCCTATATCTTTAACTACAATTACTATTTCAAAACTTCATACAATCTTCTCATAAAATAGGCAACATTTAGCTCTTCAGGCTTAGTTTTTCTAGGCAGGATCTACAAAACTGTGTACAGGTTAAAGTAAATTACGAAGTTTAAAAGTGCATTTGAATTGTAAAAAACATGCATAATGAAAATATAAAATTCTACAATCATACCATTTCAGTGCATATAACACTCCAGAGACATCCCTACCTTGCTGTTGCCAAAACATGTTCGTGACGTGGGGACCAAGACACTGCCAGTACTTCTTGCCTGTGACCTAAAAATTATATGAAGAAGTTTATACACATCATTTTGTGTAAATAGAAGTAAAAGCAAATATTGAATTCTATAGGATCCACCAATCCAGAGTAAAAATAAATCTAAACTGTAATATGAATTTGAGTGTTGTGAAAATGTATTATTTTGGGGCTACAGGCCATTTCTCTTTCTTCTTTTTGGTTGAGTGGGGTTGCAGTGACTGGAAGTGATACATGGAGTACTTACACGTATATAACTTTTTATGACAAAGATGGTTTTACCTATGCAAAATACATTATAGCAGTCACAGCTACTGAATTTACTGTTATTAAATTCTGTGTCACCATTGTTTTTCTCACACACAGAAGGAACTTTCCATTTGTTTTTCTTCAAATCCTTTTAAAATGTTTAATGAAAAGTATATTTGCCTTATGTACTTAAGATTAAAGCTTTATTCAGCTTATCCTGAAATACTCCATCCTGAATTTGGGATCTTAAGCCTGAAATATTAAGATAAATGTCTTCTTCAATGACATATCCAGTACAGTTTAGTAGCAAGTAATATATATACACACAGACTTTAAAACTTGTAAAGTTTTAAAAATCTTTAAAATATATTCAAGAAAAAAGGAAGTGTAAGGTGTCCTAAATGGAAAGACTTCATGTAGTAACACAAATACATTGCTGCAAAATAAACTAAGTTATACAAATACATTTTTGCTAATGCAGTTTTGAGCTATGTGAACCACCATGTTTCTGGTATGTCTCCCAGTAGCTTGTTTTCCATTACCTGAAGTAATCAAAGGGCTGTGATGTCCAGGATAATGGAAAAAATATCCATAATACAGGTACTACAGGATATACTTGGACAATTCAGGGCAGACACACCTGTTTGGTAAATTACAGCCAAGCATTTAGCTCATTTTCAGCTGCTATGTGAAAAATATTCACATTGATTTTCAAAACACTATTGATTGCTTCAAGTTATGGAAAGAATGATTAGATTGTGTTTAGTGAAGGCATAATCTGCTTTTGCATGTTCCTCTGATACTGCACTCGAGCTAACTATGCCAGGCTGCATACAAAGACACAATCAGCTTGTGCCTGGAGAGCGCTAACTCCTATGTCAAAATTAAGAAGCCCTGCTGAAACCAAACAAATTCTCTAGAGAACTGGTCCTCTCAGTTCTAGAAAGAGAATATTGAGGTGCCCATTGGGGCAGATTCAGTTCAGAAGAACTTAATGGCTTAAGCTCTGCATCACACAAAAGCACCTGCTTTTAGACTTGACCTGGCCACTGAAGAAATAAGAGCTGCATTTATTTGCACATTACTGTGTCTGAGCTAACACTTCTCCACAGTTTCTACATAAGATCTGGTCCCTGACCTGCTGGTTTGAAGCACGAAGATTTACCTTGTAATTGCCTTCACTTGAGCATGTGTATGTACACACTCCTACTCCAAAAAGCAAACATTAGAAAAGAGACACTAAAGGCAAATTCTCATTAAGTGCAAAAAGTAATGGATTATGGAACAATAAACCCCCATGTTCACTGAATTAGATAAAAGTAAAGGATTACATACCACTCTTCTGTAGTAAGTAGCATCTCATCTGTTATGCAGAAACTTCTAAGCAAATCCATGCAAGCATGTTTACAGGATATTTTGTTTAAAATACTTAAGTTTTTTTATGATTTGGTGTTTGTTTGTTTGTATTGGTGGTTGTGGAGTTTTTGTTTGGTTTTTTTTGTTTGTTTGTTTTAATTTAAAAAAAAAACCCTAACAAATAGTACTCCATATTGAATTTTCATGAACTCAAACCCAATGTCTATGCTTAGTCATGTAATAATAAGCACTATTGGTTAGAACATGCAAATGCCCAAACAATTGTTATAACTGTTCATTAATTAATATTTGTATTCTCCAATTCATTAGCACCAGACTAACACCCAGAACCTTTTGCCACTGTGTAACTTTCACAACTGGCAATAAATAAATTAGTCATGTTACTTACAAAGAATACATTGTATAGTGTTTCTTTACAGGACTTGTGTTACTCAAAGTAGTTATTGTTTAACATTTATGTCTCAGACTAAAAAGTACCCTGCAGAATGTGAGAACAGGATCCAGACTTCAAGTCACAGAGCTGTACTTTGGGGCTTTTGGTACCAACTGTAACAAGAGAAACAAAGACAGATAAAAAAAAACACTCCAGCATGTGGGACAACAACAACAACAAAATCTTAGCAATGACAAAGAAATAGAAGGAAAATGTTAGCTGCATAACAGTTCATTTAGTCAGAGCAATACGTTCTAGTAATAAATTTACGTTTTTAGTCCAAGTAGATTTACCATATAGCAAACAAAATTTAGAAAACTGGGACTGAATAGGATAGTACTTACAAAACTTAAAATATCTCATCCTAAATACATTTTTTTGCTAAACATAATTAAATTGTGTACAAGTAAGCAATACACACACCCCTATTTACAAAATTTATCATGTTTGGATCGAATAACCTTCAAATGCTAACTTATATACAAAGATAATCTAACTATAGCTAGGAATTTTTATCTAGAAGAACTAATGCATTATTTTAGAAAAACAAATGTGATGTTCTCATCATCATCATCTGACTAACTGATAATAATGTATTTTACCAATGATATCACATCATGTGAAAATAAGGCAGGGGATGGGAAAAACCCTGTGAGTCCTACTTGCTTGTTACTATAACCCCTAAATAAGTAGGGCATTTTTTAAAAACCATAGACATACCTGCTATTAAACAATGCTTTGTAGCAACTGGAGACATGTGATGGCTATAGACTGTTCCCTCAAAGTGAAACACATCTGCAAGCTGATAAAAAAAAAGTTAATTACAGTGCAAGTATATTATCAGAATGTAAACCCTCATTATTAAGTATTTTTCAAGTAACAGCTACAAATAAGACTGATACAAATATTGCTATTTAAATGCTAACAGTAACTCTCCTGGTTGGAAAACAGATTATGTAAACATTGAAAAGTAAGTCTGCTTTCAACACCAGAACAACTATGCCAGAGCTCAGAGATGATCCAAAAGAAAAAGAAAGTTGGCTAATCAGAAGCATGAATGGAAATTACAAAACAAAACAACAAAAAAAAAAAAATAAAGAAAAAATTAAAAAACTATCAAGAAGAAAGAGAAAACAAGAAGGCTATAGTATGGAGATAGGAGTCAACAGGAAAGAAGCACTCAGACTAGAAGCCCCATGTCATTCACAAACATCACACACTACCTTTAATTTCTCAAAAAAACCCAAACCCAACCAAAACAAAACCATACAAAATTATTAGCTCTTTTGTGAGTGTTAAAAATTAATGAAATATAAAATTTGCTTTAATAATCAGTACAATTACTTTCAGGTACAATCACTTTTGTCGTCTCATTGTAAAATATCAAAAAAAGCCCTTAAAACTAAATTGTCTGTGTTTTCAAATACACCATTTGGTGGCAGAACAGGTAAAACCAATAATCTTCACATACACACTGCGTCTTTTAAGTGATGCTCACAGAACTACCTGGAAAGTGAATTAAACTTTCCCTTTATGAGAAGATTTAGTAACTGTGAACACAGCCCCACATCTCACAAAAAAAAAAAAAAAAAAAAAAAAAAAAAAAGACAGAATTTTTTTTCTCTTATGTCCCCATGATAAAAGAAAACTTTTTTTTTTTCAAAAAAACTCCGTGAA
>JAAGNO010022556.1:0-21996 GCA_033439905.1 Ceryle rudis
CCGCTGCCCGCTGCCCGCTCCGCTGCCCGCTCCTCTGCGGGGGGGGCACGGCCACCGTCGGCCGGGGCGGTGCCAGGGCCCGCAAGTGGCGGGGGGGGGGGGCGGTGAGGCGCGGCCTGCTCCGCCGTTGCTCTCTGCTCGAAGTGACTGCGGGCCCCGGGCGGGGGTGGTGAGGCGGGAAGGGGGCGGTGCGGCGGGGCCTGGGCCTCTCGCGGGGCATCCCCTGCTCCCTGGGACCTCCTTGGGCGCATCTCTGTCCTGGGCCGGCTGCAGCGGCCTCCTTGCGTCCCTGTGTCCCCAGCGGAGGGATGCGGGGGCGGGGGAGCGGAGGCCCGGCGGAGCGCGCTGCGAAGGCAGGCTCGGGTTGTCCTGTTTTTAACCGGCGCATCCCCACTTCGGGATGGGGGCGGTTATTTAATGCCCGAGTCTTACTCGTACCCATGTGCGTGCTTAGTTTTGCTTGTACTGGGGGTCGTGATCCCCCCATGGGCTGAAGCCTGCCGTGGGGTTAGTTTCCAACTTGTGAGTGTGAAGGAAAAACGGTAGTTTGAAATTGATTATCTTCTTCTGATTTGTGACGAAATTACACATTTTACAAAAACACCGTGACGTTCCTTGCTCTTTTCACTGTGTGTACTTCCTGTAGTTATTGTTGGTTGGATTTGCTGTCCAGAAGTCCAAGTAGTGCAGTCGTTCTGGCAGACTTGTCCAGAGCTGGGCTCTGAAACCAGTGGCTCTGAAACTGCTGGCTGCAGGCAATAACAGCAGAGCTGCCTGCTCGCTAAGCATCCCCTCCTGCCAAGAGAGTAGAGGGGAAGATGTGTTTTGAGGGATACACTGGCAGCTGAGAGTTTGAGAATTGGGCATTAGTGATGTTCCCTTTCACTCTGCTTTGTTGCAGATCCGAAGTATAAAAATTTTCCAGTATTTGATTTGTGGTTGTTATTTTTTTTTTTTTTTTTTTGTCTGTGTAAATCGATCAAGGGAGAAGACACATTTTGGATCAGCTATTTCTTCCAGTGCTATACAGATTAATTTTCCTTACCCCATTTTTGTGTTCAGGTAAACCAGGATTTTTTAAGTTTAATTTTTTTTTTTTTTTTCCTGCTAGGAAACTGGCTGAAATGTAGTTTCCAAGATGTTTATCTAGTTAGTCTTGTTAGAGTAGGAGAGTTATTTTTTGGATCTTCCTTGGAACTGCAAGTAAGAACTGGACAGAAAACTTTGCTAGCTCTTGATTTATGGAAAATGGCTTCCAGGGTGTAAGACATTTTGGGATTTCAAATATAATTAGACATAGAATAATAATTTATTGATTAGTGCAACTGATAACATGGTACATAAAACCAACCTAGATGTGAACCCTTTATTTCTGCACATAGTAGACTTTTGTTTTGTCATTTGATATCTCTGTACTCATTATATTCTTTTTTCAATACACAGTGGTAATTAATTGACAGGGATTGTTTTCTGTTCTAGATCTCAGTTCTGCAGTGGTGTATGCAGACACTGAATTAGTCATCTATCCCACTGAACTCAGTGGGACTACTGGAGAACATGAAGTCAAACCCACGTGTTAATCTGTCGAGGCCGGTTGAAGGGGTCCTGTATCTTGCCATCTTTGTGCAGTTCCTCCTCAACCCTCAATTTCCCATTACTCTCGCCGTGTGTGCTGTGTTTTCAGTAGTCTTTTTCCCACGCTTTACATTCTAGATCTTACTGGTTTTGTATTGTCAATATTATTTTATGTGCCAAAGAAAATAGTGATAGTACATACCTGGATGCATGAGAAATTTTATTTCATTTATAAACAAAAAAGAGACATGCCTAGCTCTTGGGATTTATTTTCTTTGGCCACAACTTTCGGGGGGGGGGACGGGGGACGGGACGACACAGGGTGTCTTTTTTTGTCATTTCATGAATGCTTGGGATGCATCTGTCCATAGAGATACTTTCCAGGTGTCTGCAGAAAGAAGTGTGACATTAACAGTAATGAAATGAGTAATATTCTCATTTTTTGTAATTAGCATATTCACACAAGGATAAAAATGTGTATTTTGAGTTGATGCTGTATGTTTAACAATCTTAAGCAAATAACCATTTTGCTCCATTTCTTAAAGTAACAATTTATGAAACTTCTGTTTAAAAAAAAATTTCAAGATTCATTTACTTACGTATCAGAATTGACGTTTTAGGCCCCATTTATTTGGGTGCATTGCATTTGCAAGTCATAAGAAGAATTGTGCTTGCAAAACAAATATGTTTCGTAGACTTCATAGGATGTGTTTCAGCAGCAGTTCCGAGATGTGTGTCTGCTGGCATCTAGCCTACCTTCTGGGAAGACACAGGGATATTTTCTGTGTTCTGTGGCCTACCAGTTGAAGGCTTTAACACTTTACAGTAAGATACAGTTTCTCCCCATCAGAACAGGTGGTGTTTGTTCTTCAGCCTTTTTGTCCAAGAACTGTTTTTGAACATCTGGCCAATTGATATGTTTTATAGTGTAGTATCAAGCTTTTTTTCAGTCAGGCATTATCTGTTTGACTTGCTATTTGAAAACCGTTGCTGGAGATGGTACAGGTTCAGGAGAACCCCTTGCCTGTGTCACTGTGGTGGTAGCTACATTTTATGATATTGTCAATTTCTAAATAAGTTTTAGAGTCTTCAGTGTGAAATGTGTTACAAAAGCATCTAATCCTTTGTCACTTTGACATTAGGATAGCAAGGTAGGTGTTTGAGACTTTCAGAAATCAAAGTAGGACAGAAGAGCAAAATAACGATTGGCCACGACTACACAGGAGGTCAGTTAGGATATGATTTTGAAATGGGAGATACTGATTATGTTAAATTATTATCTTGATGTAGTGAAATATTAGCTGCTCAGTAACTTTGCCATTTTCTTATTTTATCTTCTGAGACTAGTGGCTATATTGCATGTCCACTGCTCTTGCATATTATACTGTACAAATTGGGAACTGTGTGGCAGAAGAGATTGCACACTAGGACCAAGTAGGTTTCCCTTTTCCATTCAAAAAAAATGTTTTAGCAACATTCCTTAATCTTAAATGAATTTCTGAGTAAGTTATGTGTTAATTAAATGTTGAAGAACAGTGATTACTTGCTTGTGAATGGGAAGCTTTCCTTGGGAAGTTAGTGTATGAAGAGCAGCAATGTAAAATCTGTACCTGTGGTGAATTTCAGTTAGATGTAGCATTCTGCAGGATAGTGAAACTCATGATCTGTAGCTTCCTTGTACTGTTCAGTTGGTGATCAGGAGAGGCATTGTGTACCCTTATTGATGGAAGTGTAAAAGGAAGTGTCCTTCTCATTTCCTCTCTAGCTGTAGAAAGTTAAATGTTGGCAGCTCCTGTTCAGCTAAGTTTAATCTTATAATGGAATAACATTCCTTGCAAGTACTTTGGAGAAAACCATTTTCCATTTACTTTTTTGTCTGCAAGTGAAGTCTATTTAAATAGCGAACAATACTAATGTGCACTATTCCAGTAAATAGTTTAGCTACAAAATAATTTGGAGATGCTTACAAGCATTTGTTTTCTAGACAGTTTGATAGAGAAAGGAGGAATAAAAAAGACAAATTGGGCTGGAAACCTCCTCACCTTTGCTGAATTGTAATACATTAATTTAAGCTGTGATTCCATTTGCTTTTCCTTGATATCAGAGCTGTCACAAACCAGTCCCAGCCTTAGCTACTTTTTCCCTCTCAGACATTGTGCTCTTTCATTATTTGGCATGATTTTGTCATGAGCCTGCTATGAATTGGAAATTGGCTTGCTGAACTTCTCTAACTCTCTTTCCTAGGTGATGACTTAGATCGGGAAAAGTGATCTAGTTCAGTGTGACCAGCTGCCAAGTATGAGGGTAGAACCAATGGAAGGTGTTGAAGTGGGGCAAGAGTGTCTTACACTAGAGTTTCCCATAAACAGCTAACCTGAAGCTATTAGGTTTTCTTTTTGCAAGGGCAGGGCTTTTGTTTACATTTAAGTTGTAGACATTACAGTGGTAAAAATGACATTCAGCATCTGGAAGGCCATGGGTTTGTCTTCTTGGCAGCTTTTATTGCTTTTTGTTGTTTTACTAAATGGCGTCAGTATTAAGAAACAACAACAAAAAGATTACTTATGCAGTGTATTTTAAATACTTGTGAAATAATATGGTTGTGCCAGTTTTACCCAGAGATTGTTAAATATGGAGAGCTATGAAGAACTGGATCCGTGGGGACTTGCATCACTGACAGGAAGGAAGATTTGGGAGAGCAGTTGTCTATTTGTTTTCTTTGAAAGCTGCCATGAAGCTGGAAGAAAATTTAAACATAAGAATCTGAGCAGGGGCTCTCTGCTTTAGCTTTTTGATAGGAAATTTGTCATAAACCTCATCTGTATGGTCCTTTGAAGACTTTATTATTCTATCTTTTTTACTTCTGAAGGTCGAGTAAGCTTGGCTAGACTCAGTAATGGAGCGTTGAGCAACCTAACCTCCAAGATTGTAGATTTACAGGGCTGTATTTTAGTAGAATTCAATTTCAGCAGCCTATATTGCTACTTCAGTTATGCTGATACAATTCTTTGAGGGACCTGTGCAGTGAAAGTGATTAAGAAAGTGATGTAGATGGAAAATAGTATGGTTTAGGGGGGAAAAAAAAAAATCGGCTTCATGCAGAGTGGTGGAGGCAGTGAATTGGCAGTAGGAGGGAATTTGTAGACTGTTCACACTGGTAATGACTTGAAAGATGGACTCATGATATTTTTTCTGTCAGTGTTTTGGCGATGAGCTGGCCTCACATCTCAGACATCATCATGTGCAGGACAAAGCTTTGGGTATGTTTCTTTCAATGGTTAGTTCAGTTGAGCGACTTAACATGGTAAGAGGAAAAAGTAATGCTGTTCCAGGTTTCAACACAAGTGGGTGATGTCATCTGAAATGCTCCTCTGTTCATTTTGGAAAGACACCTGAAAGAAAATTGCCCCCTTTGTCAAGGCAGTGCAGGTGGATGCAAAGTTCAGTGCTGTGAGCTTTGGGTTTTTTAAATAACTGCTTTAGAAACTGGTGATAGCAGTTGGTAATTTTGTCAAGAATCCTTTAATCTTGTGCTTTGTAGGTATGGTTGCTTGGATGATCAGAAGTTGTGCCAGAGGTATGAACTGAACTTCTAGATGGGAAGACCTTAAAAAAAAAGACCTCTTTAAGGAGGAGAATAATTTGGCTCTTCAGAGCTGTTAGTTGATGCAGAATAAAGTTGGTCTAAAAGCTAAAACTGCTTTTAGAAGTTTTCAGAGTGCACCTTAGTAGGCATTCTGTGGCTCAGCTAACATTTAGGGAGGCTTTCTCCACAGTGCTGCGGTCCTTGTTATCGGGTTGGGGAGTGCCACCCTAGTTCTAACTCGGTGACTTCCAGGCTTGGTTAATCCCTGGCCTGCTTTTCTGCTGTTAGCCTGGGGAAGCTGTGCATGTTAGCATGTGTTGGAAGACTTTCCGAGCAGTATCATCTGCTCTGTTGCTGGAGAAACAAATTTAGTATCTGTTACTTTTTTTATGTTCTTCCTCAGGATATTGCGTCATTGTGCTGAGTTGGTACTATTTGTTACTGTGTGTAATGTCATCTTGTCTTCCTTGAAAGTGGCTTCAGCACCCATCCCCACTGGAAGGTGTCCCTTCCCAAAATTTTTGTAGCTGAAATAGATGTGGAGAATTGAGAAATTGTCATTTCATTCTGCTGTTACCTAACAACTGCCTTCCCCTAGGCAGTGCTAGGCCTCCATCCACCCTGTCAGTACACTAAAGCAGATGACATTGTATCAGTCCATCTTTGAGATTTATCTTTCAGCTGCAGGTCTGAAATGTTATTTGGTTTTTTTAAGGATGGAATTGTAACTGATGTGTTGGTTGCTGCAAGGATGGCAGCTGGCAGCAGGAAGAATGCCATTTTCAAGCTCTGAAATTCTTTTGCACAGCGTCTTTATTTTATCTGTGTGATGCTGTGCTATACATTCCATAAGCTCTCGGGGGGAAGCCAGGTTTTCTTAAGCTTTTTTTTGCAGTGTGTAGAACTGGACAACAGATTACTGATTTGAGTGCTATAAGGAACTAGTGAATCACAAAAAAATGCAGAGAAAAAGTGTGCAGGCAGCGTCATTAGTAAAAGATGCTTGTGATATTTGCTTACATGTGTATTTTAATGAATTGCTACTGTTTGATGTGAACAAAACTTTTTATTAACTTCCGTGCAAAGATGTGCCTTGTAATGTATAGTGATGCAGGTAAGTAGATTTTGGAGGTCTTTGACAATAAGACATAATCGAGGTGATTTTGACATAATCTGTCATTCTTCATCACTTCAACTCATTTAAAAACCTGATTTTTAAATTTGCCTATGCAAATTTTGTATATATGCTGGTTTATGTGTTAAAGTTAAGTTACAGTTCAAAGTAATGATGTTAATTAGTACATACAAATTGGACTTAAATTAGTGGTCTTGAGGTGGCCACCTTCCATCTACGCACAATGCACTAGGAGTGGTTTTAGAGTTGATTTTATAGTAAATCAAATATAATCAACACTTT
Source organism: Ceryle rudis (assembly GCA_033439905.1). Lineage (NCBI taxonomy): Eukaryota > Metazoa > Chordata > Aves > Coraciiformes > Cerylidae > Ceryle > Ceryle rudis. Next base: position 6,579 of record JAAGNO010022556.1, read on the forward strand.
ATGTAATCTTTTAACAGCCTTTAATGGTAACTTTTGCAGTTTCAGTGTAACAAACCAATTTTTTTCCCTTGCAGTGGTGTTAGTGGCGTGTTTATAAAATCTAGCTCTGGAAATTTACATGTTTTTAATGGCAGCCAGGACAGTCTATCTTTAATCTCTCATTTGCCTTATATTGACATTGCTCGTGCTGTGATCAGATGTATCATTACATTATATGTATCCTCGAGTATTTGGATGTTGAAGTGAAAATGACATGTGAAGAACTGAATAAAAAAACTCAGAGGTTGTTTCTTTTTCTGTGCCTCACCTCCTCTTCATTCTCTCTTCAGGTCAGAGTGCCAGATGGAGTACACACCACTGGATCTTCTGATACACATGTAAGTCCAAAATATTTGAAAACAACAACAACAAAATCTAGCCAAAACCACAAACTCAAATAAGCCTGTTCTCTAAAGAAAACTACTTGCTGCAAGTAGACTCTGGTGCACTGGGTACTGCATCTGTAGGTGTTTGTAAATGAACCATTTATTCTCATGTTTAAAAATATTCCTTGAAACTGTTGAACAATGACTAGTGTAGGAAGCTCAGCTGAATGCTACTGCATTCAGGATAGATGCTTGAAAAGGAAGAAACCGTAAGGACTCTCTCTGTTTCTCTCTTACGCTGGGAATAGTTCAAAACATGAGGTGGTAAATAGTGACGGTCACTGTATATTAAAGTGTCTTTTTGTTGGCCACTCAGAAATGGGATAGTGTGGCCCTAGTTCATCCTTTATTTTTCTTTCTAATAGAATATACTTAAAGCAAAAGGTAAGAATAGCTACCTAGTCTTCCCCTTCTTCCTGAAGAGACCTTTGCTTGGTCATGTGGTTGGTACATTGCTTGGACTGCCTGTTTTTCTGAGCTAAAATGAAAACAGGCAGCGAGAGCCAGAGCATTAATACCAGACAATTCATTCTGTGGTTTGGATTTTCTTCAAGATTTCAGTTTGATTTTTGTATTTGAAAAAGTCAATAGCCAGCTCTTGAATTGCTTGTAAGTTAACATTATTCAGGTTGTGATAGCAGAAACTTTTCATAAAGAAGCGGGTCCCTTTATTAACTTGCTTTTCTCACTACAGTTTGGAGAATCACTCTTAAATATCTTTTGAATATTTTGCGTTGTTGATGGAACTAGAACTCGAATACTTCATGCCTTCTTATAATCAGTGCAGTGTTACGTTTAATGGGAGTTTGCTTTCATACAGTGATCTGATTAGAGCTAGAAGTTTTCTCTTTGCTTCCATCATTCGCTTTACCTTTTTCACGGTATAATTTTCCATTTTTTGAAGGAGTAAGACCTTCAAGTTTTGAATAGTTCTGTGGTTAGGAATTGTGTATATGGTTAATAACATTATAGTTGCCTACTGGAATGTAACTAGCAGGTGTAAGTTAGTTCAATCCTATTAACTTTTTATTGCTCCAGCCACTTTGAAGGTGATGTGGTTGTTTTTCTTTTCTGAGACCCTTTTTAAACTGCGGAGATCCTAGTGCCAGAACTCTTGTTATCTTATGGCTGCTTCCCTTATGTCACTAGAACATACGTTCATGTGGTTGATCTGTGGGTATCCTGTAACATTACTGTGAGAGATTATTTCCTGATGACAGGATAAGCCTCGGGTAGGATTTGTTTTGTCCGCAGTGCTGTGCCATAGCAATATGCCCATGTTTTGCCGCAGTTCTATGTTGTTTGTCATAAAAAATAAAGGGTCTTTCAGACAACAAGAAAAATGGATTTTGTTAACTTCAAAAACATACAGATGCATGAAAAGCTCCTGATAAACCTGTCACAGCAGCTCATGTTGACAAACATGAGCCATCATAAACCAGATAACTCCACAGACAGCACTGCATTAATTTGTAACTAATAGCTTTCCTTTTAATGATGAAGCAGGGAAGTTTTTTTTCAAAGAAGTATCAGCTATTTTGGTCGTATGTTTGGCATGGATCTAAGAGGTGTTAGTGATACCTAAAAAGGATTATAAACTACAGGTATTTCATAGTTGTTTTATGCAGTGCTGCTTCATAAAAAGTGCTGAATAGGAAGCCAATACTAGAAATAAAACTCCTTACAAAGAAAACTATTCCTAGAGGAAACTTTTAGCACTTCGCATCTTGAGATTTTTTTTTTTAATAATACAAAAGTGAAGTTGTTCACTTTACTGTCTTGATGCTTTAGAAAATTGAGTGCCTTTTTTTTAAAGAACTGTCACTGGAAAAGTTTCAAGCATTGCCGTGCCCTGTGTAAAAGCATCATAAATATTTTGAAGGTCAAAGCTAATAGCTGATGTTTTGCTTTTCTGAGGCTTTGTTTTTTCTTGTTCTTATGCTGATTCTTTATGAATTACTGTTTTAAGGTAGGAGTTTCCAGAGAAGTTTCTTATTTTTTTTCCTCTGCTTTCCTTCTCATTGTCCATGTCTTTTGAACTTAGTCTTCAGCTTGTTGTCTTTCCTTTCTCAGTGTTTTACTGTCTGGTAACTACTTAAAGAGCATCTTACAAATTCTAATTCTATACTCTCCAGAAATGACTGTTAAGTGGAGTCCTTCATCAGGGTTTCAAGGAGGAGGGCATGAAGGTTAAATTAAAATAGAAAGAATCCAGGAGCTAAATGTGAGATTTTTTTGGTTTTAATTAACTGGTAGCTTAAAGCACCAATAATGCCTTTTCTTCTTCAAGCAAAAATATTTGAATGTATGTCTTTGAAAATAGGAAATTTAGCATCCATTTTGTTCCGCAGTTGTTACACCTGTTCAACCTTGCGCAAACATTTTTCTGGCCAAAATAGTCAGAATAGCTTTTATAACCTTTCTTTGGTGGTGTGTGTTTGTTGGTTGGTTTTTTTTTTTTTTTTTATTTTGAAATTATAATGATCAAAAAGGAACTGTAGTACAAAGAGTATATTTCCAAGGGTTTAGAAACTGTGTTGTGTAGTGATAAGATCTCCAGGCACTTACAGCAAGGACACTTCAGATGTCACCTGTGTTTCAATGGTGTATTAAAGCTTTCTCATTAAACCAGGGATGATTTGTTTTTAAAAAAGCATAGATTTAATTTTGTTGGTTTTCTTCATTTTGTTTAGTCACTTGAGGTAGAAAGTTTCTGATCTAGACCAGGGTAAAGAGTAACACTGTTTTAATTGTTTTTTAAACAGTTTAAAGTTTGTTTTCTTGCTCTGTTTGCAGCCTTTAATGGAAAGCAAACTTAAAGCATTTAGTATTGGCAAAATGAGTGCTGCCAAACGGACTCTGAGCAAGAAGGAGCAAGAAGAATTAAAAAAGAAGGTAACGGTATACAATGAAAATGTTATTTTCTATGTAGAGCTGAAATAAGTTTGCTTTTAAATTGCAACCAGCTTTACCACCAAATTTCTTTACTGTGATAATTGTAGCTTTCTAAGAACAGGAGTGAATTAGATTTTACATGTTTATTTTGTACGTGGCATCCATGGCATTAAGATGGAGAGAGAGAGGGCTACTTCTCTTTCCTTCTGTGTGAGAAATCAATTGTCTGGTTTCCTGAAATACAGAATTACAACAACCCATCGATTGTTGTATTACTCAAAATCAAGACAGCCATCACCTTGTGTTTTTCTGTTCTTCATTTTCTCTTTATCATTGGATTTCAGTAATTAGAACAATTACCTGTTATCTCTGGTGTTTCAGTACACATCCTTGTTATGCAGTAAAACACTTTTTTGTCTAATGTCTTCTTTAAGAGTTAAAGAAAATATTAAAATTTGATTCTGAAGTTTAGGATACTGAGGAGTGTCCTGATTTTAGGAAATCTGTAGCTTATAGTTGATAAGCTAGAAGTTTTGAAAATTCTGGGCTTTGAATTTTACACACAACTCATACTATATTTCAGTGGGGTATTTCCTAAGCTGTTGGAAGTTCTAACCTAAAGAAACACAGTAGTGCTAAATTTAGCATCTCGCTCAACTTCATTGTCACTGAATTAACTTCCCAGGGAAAAACATAAAGGTGATCCTGTCGTTAATATCCTTCAGTCACATGGATTGATTGTAAGGGGTAAGATGGAATATCTACTGTTCCCTGATGCTTTAGGTCAACAAAGCTCCAGTTTCTTAATGCTGGTCTTTTTTATTTGGCATCTTCTGAATGTTGAACTGTCACGTAAACTCAAAGTGAGTAATTGTATTTCAGCATACAGGCCTTATTTGCTTTATGTATTTTGTGCTGTATTTTTCCCACATGTCTCAAAAATTTGAATTCTGTCTAAAATTGAAACTCATTTGATGCAGTTTGTAGCAACTCTAGAAAGTGATAAGTAATGTCCTATAGCTAATTTAAGAATAGCTGTCTAGTGAAGGTTGTTCTGTGATGATAGTAAATAGATTAACATTTGCTCTGTAGGAGGATGAGAAGGCTGCAGCAGAAATTTATGAAGAATTCCTTGCTGCCTTTGAAGGAAGTGATGGTAATAAAGTGAAAACGTTTGTAAGAGGAGGAATCGTTAATGCATCTAAAGGTATAACTAATCTTTTTTTGAATGTGGTGGATCATCTGGCTTTGAGTAAAGATAAAGATTAGCTTTGAATTGTGTTTTAAAATTAGTACATTACATCAGAAGCAGCAGAGGAAATGATGCTAAAATCTACTTTATGCTTTGACTCGCTGGGTAGGTGGTGGCTTGATTTCACAGAATCACAGAATGTTAGGTTGGAAGAGACCTTGAAAAATCATCTTGTCCAACCCTGAAAAATGCTTTATTTCAAATTGCCTTATCTTTGTTCTTTTTCTTCATATTCTAAGATGCTAAAATACCGAAAGCTTGTATTTCCTTTTTTTAAAAAATGAAATAATACTAAAGAAGAGCATTCTTTCCAATCCAATTATACAGCGTTAGTTAATACAGTTTGGTTTTCATTTGCCTTTACTTTCAGAGGAGCATGAAACAGATGAAAAACGGGGTAAAATCTATAAGCCTTCATCACGATTTTCAGATCAAAAAAATCAACCAAGCCAGCCCTCTAATGAGAAGCCTCCATCCCTTTTAATGATCGAAACCAAAAAGCCTGTAAGTTTCTTATTTGAATATTAAGCCCATACTTATATTTAGAAGTGCTTAGAAAAAGGTCCGTGTGATCTTTCAGAGTAGTTTTAGCTGTGTTTACCACATATTAAAGGAAGGTGGAAATTTGAATTTGCTTAATCCCTTGGCAAATAACAAGAAGATGAAATGCAGAAGTCCAGTAGCCCTGTATCCTGCAGGATACACCTAGGACTGCACTTTGATTTGGCTGCTTTATGTTTTTACTGTATTCGTGCTAATTGAGGCAGACTTCTCATGAATACAGATTTAGTGACTGTTGCAAAGTAATGGGATCTCCAATCCTCAGAAATGGTGAATTTGTAGAAGCAATTCTTGCTGCCATCTGTTTTCAGGGTTTTATATCTTAAAATAAATTAAAAAAAAAAAAATTAAAAAAAAAGACCTTTGCATTGATCCAAGTTTTTCTTGGTGAATTTTTTTTTTTAATTTTTTTTTTTTTTTGGGGGTGGTAATGTTTGAAAAGTTCCTTTAGCTCTTTGAGTTGTACCAAAGCAGTTGTAGAACTTGCGCATTTTTGAAGCCAAACATTTTGGTTTTGTTTATTTTGACTTCTGCATGGTTGGATACTTTTTTTTTTTGGTTAAAGTGAGATTTCCTCATAAATATGAACAAACTTAGTCTTCAAGTCAAGTGATAGTTACATATGATTAGTGTTACTACTGTATATATGCATAATGTGTAATTAATGTCTTGGATGTCTTTAAACAGTCTTATTATAGAGCTTATCATAATTTTTAAGCTTAAGTGAATCATACATGATACTGCCTGTTAGGGTGGGAAATGAGATGTAACTTAATAATTGTGGGTAATCCCATCCTAGTCTCCCTCCAGCTTTAAACAAAACTCAAGATTTAGATTAGTGGGGTAATACTGGATGGCAGTTTTGATTTTCATTGTATGTAAAGCTCTACAGTTACAGAAATGAATTGTAGCATTTTTTTATTATGCTGAGCTCTGTTCTGTCATATGCAAGTGTTTGTACTGTAAGAATATTACTGCTTTTCAAATTTGTCATAAATACTTTTGAAGTAATGTAATCAGTTTACTCACTTGCCCTGTCCAATGGTGATTGAAGATAATGAGGTAAAAATGATTTTATTTATTTGGCAGACCCTCCCCAAAAACAAAAACAAACAAACAACTTTGCCTGGGGTGAGTAGGAAGTCCAGTTTTTCCAAAGCTGTAGTGTGTAACACAATAAATATTTTGTATGTCTGCCTACTGGAAACGTTTTTATTTAAATTTGATTATATAAAAGCAATGTTATTGAAGCTAAGAGTTCACATGAGTTAGTTAAGGTACATATATTACAGTAAAAAAAATACAATATCCATATTCTTTGTCATTCAGGAGTGTTTTTTTTCTGAGGGTCTTGAACTATTTAGAGTAACTGTTTCTTCAGACCTGTATTTATATCCAAAAGGAAGCAAGAGAAGGAAATTCTTTTCACGTGGAATGTTTGTGGATAAAATAATTAAATATATGTAAAATAATTTACATATATTGTACACACATATATCATTTTAATTCAAGCATGACAGTTTGCTAGGGGTGTAGTCAGCTTCTAAGTCTCTTAAGTGGAACAAACTGACAAAATTCATGACAGATATTTAAATTTGTATGTTGTAGAGAGAGTGTTTGGTCGGTCACACATGCTGCATTATAATAATGAGAATTAACAAAGTCTAGTTTAAGCTATCTTTAATTTTATATTATCTGGCTTTGTGTTTCATACAGTAGTCAGTCTTAATGTTTTCAAGTCTGTTTGGTTTTTGTTGTTCTGTTTGTTTATTTATTTTTTTTTCCCCTCCTGTAGTTCCCCTGGTTTGAAAGCTGTGGGTAAAATATGCATGGAAGTTATCTAAAATTTTGTTATATACATGTATTTTTTGGGTTTTTTTTCATTATATCTGCTGAAATGTTGGGTTTAATTTTAGCCTTTGAAGAAAGGAGAGAAGGAAAAGAAAAAGAGTAATTTGGAACTTTTTAAAGAAGAACTAAAGCAGTAAGTGTGACTAGATTTTACTGCAAATACAGACGTGAGTGTTTTACTGTGTTTTAATCATGCTTGCCTAAGCTGTTTCTCAAAGTAGGTTTTTCTTTTCTTTTTGGTTTTTTTTTTCTTCTCCAAACACTTCTGGAGAATGCTAAATTAAGAATGGAAGTGATAATTAAACAGAAGAAGAACCCATACTGGTAGAGGTGTTGGTTTCTTGGTTTGTCTGGATAATCGGTTGCCATCTAACGAGTTCATTGGTGCTCCTTGATAGTTCTGCCCTTTCTTACGCTGATTGGTGATAGGAAATGTTTACCACTATTGCTGAAGAGGTCTGCTGTTCTGAAATCTAGCATTGACCAGAGGCCATAAAAGGATCAGAAAATAACCAAAAAAGCCCAATATGCTGGCTTAAATCTTACAAGTGGAACTTGGGATGCAATTCTGTTATATATTAGCAACATGCTCTTGTTAACATGGTCTCATCCATTGTCAAAGTCAGTGAAGTTACAGTAAGACAAGTAGGTACTGTAATGGATGAGAATGTTCAGGTTTTGTGTGTTGACTTTTCTGTTGTTAGGGATGCAGCAAAGACATTGGTAGCAAACTGAAATATTTATCAGACGCATGAAGAATGTTTCTCAAACTGCATCCAGAGGAACCATAGTATGAGCTTGAGCTTTTGTGTATTAATGCAGAAATTAACACTTTTAAAGTTTAGAGTTGTACTTCAGCTTCCATAATTTTAAAAACAGGATGAATAATGCTTCAGAAACTCTTTCACTTGTGAATGTGTAATGCAACAGAAAGAAAAGCACATGTATAGACTGTAATTGAGTGCGTTGTATTTGCCCTGATGTTAGAGGTGGAAATCAAATAATCTGTATGCATTAGAAAACAGCAGGTACTGTTATACATCCATAAATGGCCCTTGTGAGTAGCGTCTGAACTTCACCGCCTTCTGTTCATTAGTTGATGAGAGTTAATTTGACAGCCTTGTATTCCTGACACCATGTCTTCATACCAGGATTTACGGTCAAACTACAAAGAGCCAAGTAGTTACTTGTGTGAGTACTATCCCGAGAGATAAAGTACTATCTTCATAAATTTGGTCAATTCTCAGCTGTTTGACACTAAAACACCCTGATGCTATGAATGAGGAAGCGTGCAGCTGGAATAATTCTGGTAGAAGTATTCCAGTTGATTAAATAGAAATTCAAACATACCGGCAATTTGAAATTTTAAACAATTGTTAAATTTAACATTTTAAACTATTGTTCAGTGTCGAAAATACTCATAATTCTAAAGCTAATTGAAAAATTGAGAATAACCCCCAAATGGTATTAAGTTGTTACTCAAATTAAACTTCTTTTGTAGAATACAAGAGGAGCGTGATGAAAGACATAAAACAAAAGGTAGACTGAGTCGTTTTGAACCACCCCAGTCGGATTCAGATGGCCAACGTCGTTCAAGTAAGTAGATGTTATTTTTTTATGTTTGTTTTGGGATACAAAATTTGTAGACTAAATTATATATATTTTTTCTTATATTTATTCAGTGGATGCTCCTTCAAGAAGAAACAGATCATCTGGTGGTAATATAGATTCTTTTTTCACTCATTATAATGTTGTCACTTAAATGCATAGCAAGGATTATGACTTTTCTTTTTTCCTGTTCTTCCCCCGTCGTCGTAGTGCTGGATGATTATGCTCCAGGGTCACATGATGTTGGAGATCCAAGCACCACAAATTTGTATCTTGGAAACATTAATCCTCAAGTAAGCTTGGAGCCAAGGGGTGGAGTGCGGTGTTGGCATGTTTGAATCCAGCTGAATTTTTTTCCAGTGGCAATTTTTTGTCCTTTTTCAAACCATACACATATGTTTGAACCCATATTCTGGGTACAGTTGGTGACTGTAGAGGCGCAGCACTCATTTGAATAAATGCTCTGTAGATGATGCTGCGAAAGTTAAGGTTTAGACTATCGCTTACTAGATACAAAAATGCTCAGTTAAAATGATTTTTCCATTGCTATCTCCATGTAAGGTGGATCCTATCTCAAAAATTTGAATGTGCTTCGTTTAAAATGCAGATTTTTTAATTATCTTTTGCAGTAGATCGTATTGGGGAGGTAGCAACGAAGTGTTGTTTTTTCAAGAACCTCAGAAAATTAAAATTTCCATATTTGGACAATAATATGAAAGGGTATCTTAGAGATACAATAGAAAGATGCTAATTATTACCTTTTTTTCACGTAGATGAATGAAGAGATGTTATGTCAAGAATTTGGACGCTTTGGACCGTTAGCAAGTGTTAAAATTATGTGGCCAAGAACTGATGAAGAAAGAGCAAGAGAAAGAAATTGTGGCTTTGTTGCCTTTATGAACAGGAGAGATGCTGAAAGAGCATTAAAGAATTTAAATGGTAAACAGATTTCTTGTTTCAGAACTGTAATTATCTGTGTAGGAATATTGAGGAGTAGGAGTAAACGTATCTTCAACATTTTATCAAACTAGTGATAAATATGGTGTAACTTCAGTAGATATCCCACTGGCAATGATCTTAGTGTACTTTGTTTTACTGGCAGCTGAGTATTGTCATTCTATAGCATACACCACTGCTGGGAATACTGGTGGCTTTTGCTGTGAGTAAAAATGCAGGAAGTAATGTTTGATAATCTCTCTTCAGTAAGCAGACTATTTTAAGAAGGAATCTATTACTTGTAGTTACTTACCAACGATAATGTTTTTTTTTTAATAAATTTAACTAGTACGCAGGTTGTAATCAAGAATTGGTGATAATGTTGTGTTCTTTTGAATAATACTGAATTCCTAGTACTGGAGAAGTAACTGTACTACATTAGACATAGAATTTTGCATATGGACTCTTGTCTATCTTCTATTTGAGGGAAAAAAAAAAAAAAGGAAGAGTATTGTTGTGTGATGAAGAAAGCTGTCCTTAGAGTTCAAGAAGAATCTAAAAGTCAAAAATCAGCTTTCTAGGCAAAAAAAAATAAAAAAAGAAATGTTGCACTTATGGTGCAACCTTTAATGGTCCTTTACTAGGCCCATTACTGACTATGTTTGCACTGTGTAGGAGTTCTAATTGGTCATTACATTCGGTTTTGAATAACATCATTCAAAATTTGGTGTTGTGAAGAAAACATTTTGAAGAATTCAAGTGGAGAAATAATGCAATTTAAGGATTAGTCCATTCATACTGATGTGCTGAGTATGAAAGTTAATTTTTTTCAAGTAATTGTGTACTGTAGTCTCCTGAAAACATTCACTGGGGGAAGATTAATAAAATATCTCATGTAATAGGCATTCATTTGCAGATGATGTAGTCTGTTAGGTGTGATAAGCAAATCAACAACGTAAGCAAAAAGTAAGCCGTGGCAGGCACACATATATGCTGCACTTAGAGAAATGTCGAGCAGCACAGAACCAACTTACGACATAATGGTCGTTTTTGTTTTGTTTCCTTTCACTTTTTCAGGCAAGATGATTATGTCCTTTGAAATGAAGCTAGGTTGGGGCAAAGCTGTACCTATTCCACCACATCCAATATATATTCCACCTTCTATGATGGAGCATACCCTTCCGCCTCCTCCGTCAGGACTGCCTTTTAATGCCCAGCCTAGGGAGAGGTTGAAGAATCCTAACGCTCCAATGTTACCACCACCAAAAAACAAGGAAGATTTTGAGAAGGTAACTTACAGTACCCTGGGCCATATCTCATTGTTAAATACTGCATCTGTGACAGTATTTCAGTGGCTTCATAGATTTGCATTGTTCAGGCTGACTTTGGCAGTCCTTAGTGTACAAACTCACTGGCTCCCTGCTGTAGCCCAAGGGAACCTATTTAATTTCTGAAGTTCTGTTTCATGTCTGTGATAGGGTACAGTGTATTGGGGTTTGATTCATTTTAGTGCTGCTTTAAATCTGGCTATCATTTTCCCCCTCCAGGCTCCCTGGATTTTTTTCTCCTACGTCCCCCCCTTTTGTTGGCTGCCAAATTGCAGTATCTAAATTGTTTTCTGTAGAGAAAATGCGCTTTAATTTGGGTAGCATTATTTTTACACTAGAGAAGTTGATGTATTTTGTGTAGAAGGTAATTAATCTGGACATTGAGTAAGTATTTTATGCTACTTACGGAGTCAGTTTTCAAACTTTTTTTTTTCTGGAATATTAGCTGATAAAAGGGTAAGTATCTTGTAATCACAAACCAACTTGATTTACATTTGTAAGAATTTGTTGATTCTTTGAATGACACTTAAATGTCAGGGCTGTTTTTTGTAAGACTTGGGAATAAAGTAATACCAACGTGATCCAAGTCAAATAGTTTAGAATCTTTTAATAAACTTAAGAACTCCTTTCTTAATTATATTCAGCGTAGTACCTATTCAGTGCATCAATGTACATTCTGACAGGAATGTTCTGATACTTTGCAATTAGTGAACCTTTATGGTTCACTGACACGACCATTTGCATTTTGTGTAATTGCTTAGTTATAACTTCACAGCAGTGATTGCCTGCAAAACTTGTGATAGATGTGTAGTATTTTCATTGCATATGTATATTTTTGCTTGTTACTTGTTAACAATACTCACATATTCTATGTTTATTATCTGATGTGACTTCATATACAGACTCTGTCGCAAGCCATAGTCAAAGTGGTTATCCCAACAGAAAGGTACATGTTTTTCTTTATTATTACTGATCTAAATATAGAAAATTTCCCTTTTGGAATTTTAAAGAAAAATGGTGATGTTGAGGAAAAGGTAATGGCTTGACTGAGCAACGGTTCTTTCATCATGAGAGAAATGTATGTGTTTTACAGTCTTAATCCTTATCTTAATAACTTTTTTTTTTGTTCTAGTGAGGATAGATTTAAGTAATTCTATTTTGCATTTAATTTGAATAATAGAAATAGTTACAGGGTAATTTTGTGAGTGAACACTATGGTGAAACAGTTTGTCTTAGAGACAATGTGTAAGTCCTGACATAAACCTCCAAGTACTTCATAGGTAAGGATGCAGGTGTCTCCAGTGTGATGCTGTGGGGTGGTTTTTTGGGGGTGTTGTGGTTCGGGGTTTTTTTGGTTGGTTTGGTTTTTGGGGTTTTTTGGGGGGTTTGTTTTGGGTTTTTTACCAATTTGGTTAAAAATCACTTCTGATTTCTGCTATTCACTTTTAATGTACAACAGATAATAAATTGGGTCACTGAAAAAGGTAGTTTGGTATTGCAAGGGTATTTTTACATTTTGGTCCCTGTCAGTGCTCCTTCCTTCACACTAGTCTAGGTGTACTCTTGCTCAGTTGAGCTAAAACCTTTTCCCAAACATAGGAACACGACACTGTTTTAAAAGTAAATAAGCACAAAAGATTACCAAATTCTCTTTGACATTGGCCTTGGTGAGCAACACCAGCTGAACTGTCTGCGGCAGCGGGGGACCAGGAAAACATCATGGGATGGATTGGGAAAGTATACAGTTTTTGACCAGACATTGGTACGATCGGCTCCAATAAATGTGGTTTTATTATAACTGAAAAACTTTTTTTTTTTTTTTTTTGTTGGCCAACTTAAGCTAAATGACATTTTAAAATAATGCACTTAAAACTATCATCTTTTTTTACTACACTGTTTTAATTGTCACAAAGTCCCTTTTTTCTTTTTTTCGCGTGGGGGGGGAGATTTGTGAGGCTAGTTATAGTAGTATATTAACCTATTTGTCAATAGGTGCTTAAATGCAGTAGTATTTTTGAAATTTTAGGACAGTAAAAGTTTTTTTGGGTAGAGACATGAATAAGTAGGGTGACCAGGAGGAGTCTTGATTTGAGAAACTTACTGAGTAGTACAACAGATACTCATAAAACTGTACAGTGTTAACAGAGTAATTAGCTTTCAGAGAGAAAATGTTTCCACTTTATTTACTGTAGCATTTTGAAAGCTCATACGATAAGAAAGCTCATGTTAATTGAATTGTATTTGAAAATACTTTTAATATTTCTTTTTTTTTTTTTTTTTCTTGATGACTTACAAAGGTGCAAATGACAACCGCTGAGACTATTACACAGTGCATTGCATCCTGCAAAAATTTTGGCTGACTTCAGTAGAATATGTTGAATTATTCGTCTTTGTATTTTCAATACCATTTTTTAACATCTCTTTCTTCTTAGTACTTACTAAACAAAAATGTTGAGTATACATAATCAAGTTGTTTTGCTATTTTTTTTTTTTTTGTCTGAATAATACCCTTCAAATAGTCAACCAAAATGCATATAACACCCTCTTTCAGATATGGGATGCACTGAATCTTTTTTTACACATCTGAGGTCTTTCCAAAGCAGATGTTGTTGTTCAAGCATAACCTGTTCTTATGAAACTTTATTGTACTTGATGAAAGAAAATTTCGACGAAAGCCAGTGGCTTGGTTCTGCAGGAAGCCAGAAATGATCACATTGACCTTGCCTTAAAAGTGGTGTAATAGCTCAAAGGCTTGAAAACTAGTTGTAATTTTTTTCTTAGTGATGTTTTCAAATACAGTTCATATAACAGGAACAGTCTTATTATTTAGACTTTCAGAACACTGCTTTAAATAAAATGGCTACAGAATGGTTAAGATTCTTTACAGTGTTTCTTGGAGAAAAATTGAGCTCTAGGTAGATACCTGTTTGGGTTTTTTTTATAATATTAGAGCAAATAGATTTAATGCTAGCTGATATAAACCAGCACACTTGTTAAGTTTGCAAATGGCAGGGGCAAGTTTTTATTACTATGTTTTGAAGTTGAAAATTTTTCTTGATCTAATACATTATATCTGTGGCAGAACTTTGAATATTTATGGTAGAAAATCACCTCATTACTAAGAAGTAATAGAAGATTTTTCTGCTTTTCAATGTAACAGTTTTTGAATGTTAATTAAAAAATTGCTAAAAGGAAATTAGAGATACATGTAAAGAACCAATATCCATTTGTCATATGTAGGAAAACACATTAAATAATGTAAAAATATGTATAATATTTTTTTGTTTGCATCACACTCAAAGGACATATGCTGTGAAGCTTTTGGTATATGTAGGTAAACTATATTTGAAAAACCAAGATCCTGTTTCCAAAAAAAAATTCCAAAGGTTGGAAACTGATGATCACTATTCTTTATCAAGCTCCTTTGACTGTCTCCTGTTAGCATGCTTATAAGTAGCTCTGCATTTTCAGATGTGGCTTGAAAAATGTGCACTTCACATCTGCTTCTTGCCTGTCTCAGGATGTAGTGCTGAGTGAAAAGAATACTGTTTTATTTATTTATTTTTTAATTGTGATTTGGTTTACTTGAGTGTACGAGGGAGGAAACATTGGGTGGTATTACAAGAAATGATGCACAGTTTTCTTCGATGCCAGTAGTTGAGTCTTGACCAAATCTTGATCTAAATTTTATAAAACCGTTGCCCTGTTTGGCACGAAGAGGGCTATTTGCTTTTCCTTTCATACTTGCATAGTTTGAAAGCTGAATACAGTTTCTATTGAATATTCAAAAGTATGTGTGTTTAATTTTGAGCATAATATTCAGCCACTTGTTCTGTAGAACTTTAGCTGTCACTTCGGGTTTAGGTGTAGGTAGTTTAGATGAGGGCTTAGTTTTTGATAGTTAATTGGACTTTGGTATTCCGTTACCTATTTTTATGCATAAGGAGTATTAAGCTTCTGCTAAGCAAGAGATGATTGTAGGCTAAGCCATGGAAATTCAGGAGAGTTCTAAATTCTGACTCCACCACTCCTAGGCATGTTTTTGTTTTAGAACGCCCGTGTCTATGATGCAAGGCTATAATATGTTCCATGTTACTTTATCTTTTACACGGTTTTCTTAACAATGCAGCAAATTAATCTCCTGCACAGTTGTAGTATCTTAGGTGGAGTGTAGTTTTATATAGTGTTAGGTCTGAATCAATTTTTCTTTAACTGTGTTGTTGTTCTAGGAATTTGCTCGCTTTGATACATCGAATGATAGAGTTTGTGGTACGGGAAGGGCCTATGTTTGAAGCCATGATCATGAACCGAGAAATCAACAATCCAATGTTCAGGTGCCTATTATGTTGCTTCAGTTTGAAACAGCACTAACTATTTTCACTGTTGCTAATATTTTGCATTTCTGGCATACTAAGAAGGGTTGGTTTTGCCACATCTTACCTTCTTGCGCAGATAAAAATTTTATAAATTGTACAAATGCTCTCTTTTTATGAAGAAAGATGCACTTTTATTCTAGTTGTTACTAATCTGTACATACAAATAAATAAAATACTACATACATA